>WWET01004465.1:61957-74746 GCA_011038615.1 Limnodynastes dumerilii | reverse complement strand
ATTCTGACACCCTTGGGTCCTCATGCTATTGATACATTATGCAGTATTCAGTCAAACAAGTAGTTATTCTACAATTCAAAGAAATAAGACAACGCTAACACTTATATGATAACAGTCTACATTCACAATCCATACAAAATGGATTCTTTTTTGCAATGCAGTTTTCTATTTAACAGTAGGTTCTTTGAGATTTGTGTTACATGTCTGTGAAGCTAAAGTATACGTAATGAGTTTTGCTTGTGATAATTGGCATGCACACCTTTTATACAATATGTAATCTTTCGAAAATAGTAACCTTTTTTATAGCTTATTAAAACAAAATAGCATTGACAAAAATAAGAATAATTATACATGCTTTCATGCAAATTTACTCTTCTTGGCTCATTTTCGTCCTGGAGAGCTGCCACTAATTACCTACCTTTTTTTTTTTTTTTTTCTTTAATTCTCCCTTTTTTTTTTTTTTTTTACTTAAATACACAATTACAGTATATATTTATGGTGGAAACTGCAGAAATAGTCAGAATTGTGATTTTGCTTTAGAGTCTAGGCTAGCACATAAAATGAAATGTATTGGATTGTATCACATATTTGGTAGTTTGAACCCAAAATGCTGTAAAATGACTATAGATGTTGATGTACCAGATTATTATTACAATTACATCGTTTTTAATTAGTGTAAGGTTGCTTATTAAATTTAAAGGCAATATTTACATAAATTTTCTCCTTACAAAATGTTTACAACACATACAAACACCTATTTATTGCTCTGAAACTCCACTTGATATCTCCGAAACATCAGATATTTGTTTAGATTAAAATGATATGGAGGCCCTCTCTATTATATTTTAGTCAATCTCTTACTGTACAAATCTAGTACACATGGTGAGTGCACAGCATTCTGCATCTGATGGATGTGGTCTGATGCAGAATTTCATGTACTGTGCGAAGTACGGAAATCGCCTGTCATTAAATTAGGACCTGGCTCTTAGTTATATTCAGAAATGTTGAATTTGATTTCTTGACTTTAAAAACCTCATTATCTATCTACTCTTACAGTCTTTGAACATACAGCTATTGCTGGTGGAGGGGTGCAATTGTAAAACCCTTAGATAAGGGTGGTAATTTTGTTATTATTATTATTATTATTATTATTATTAACATTTGTTTATAGGGCGCCACACTGTATCCACAGCGCAAAGGCAATAGTTACATATACAATACAATTAACAGATAGAGTACAAGTTCAAATAAATAAGGATTACAATACAAGCACAATGCAAAAATCAAATACAGTACAAAAATAGCAGAACAATATGTATGGAGAATAAAGATTGAAGATATGTGTTTAGGAGCAGATGAATAAGGAGAGAGCTAAGACAGTAGTGAGAAAAGGTGGGAATTATTGAGGATGAGGTAGAGGGGTGATGATTGGAGGGAGGAGGCCCTGCTCATAAGAGCCGACATGCTAAGTGGGAGAGGGTGAACAAACAGGAGACGCAAGGATGAAGATGGGGTGGGTAGGTAAGCTTAGGTGGAGGAAGGGTAGGCTAGCCTGAAGAAGTGGGTTTTGAGGGAGCGTTTGAAGGATTGAAGGGTGCTGGAATGCCTGAAAGGTTGTGGTAGATTGTTCCAGTGCAGAGGGGAAGCCCAGGAGAAGTCTTGAATGTGGAAGTGAGAGGTAGTTATCAGGTAGGTTGAGGTGGCAGTCACCAGCAGACTGTAGAGGTCAGGCTGAATTGTGGATGGAGATAAGAGAGGAGAGGTAGGGAGCAGTGGAGGAGGAGAGAACCTTGTAAGTTGTGGTGAGGTGCTTGAAGAGAATTTTGAATGGGACAGGAAGCCAGTGTAGAAATAGACAGAGAGGGGAGGTGGAGGCAGTGCTTTTGAAGAGGTAGGTGAGTCTGGTTACGACAAAGTATGGATTGTAGGGAAGCAAGACGGACCAGAGGGAGGCCAGAGAGGAGAATGTTGCAGTAGTAGAGACAGGAGATAACGAGAGAGTGAACATGCATTTTAGTAGCATCTGCGGTTAAGAACGGTTTGACGCAAGCTTTGTTGCAGAGGTGAAAGTGGCAGGACAATGGGCCTGATCCAGCGTTACGAAAATTCGCACGGCGGGCGAATGCGTACGTTCGACCGTGCGAATAAACATACACGCCCCTAACACTCCCATAATAAAGTACCTGCTTACGACGCCTATACCCTACACTGGGTACGACCGTCGGCCGTACGAAAATTTGCACAAAATACGCTGAGCGTACGGGCTTAGCACGCCCATACTGTACAATTTAAATGGCTATCCCCGCCTCCCTGTAGTAAAACGGGCGCCCAGGCGACCATCGTACTGAACGCACGCCCATCGAGCTAAAAATTCGCTCACAATACGACCGCTATTCGCTCATGACGCCCAGGCGACCGGAAGCTGTCATACTGGGCATGCGCGTTGCGAATTTTTTACCGAATTTTCGCTTACGATGAGCGTACGCTCGCTTGCGGTCGTAGCTCTGGATCAGGCCCAATGAGAGGGCACACGAATGTGGTGGGAAAAGGAAAGTGAGGAATCAAGGATGACACCCAGGCAGTGAGCTTGGGTAGAGGGGGAAATGATAGAGTCGCCAATAGTAATGGAGACAGTAGGGGTAGAGGGGAGTTGTGAAGGTTGGAAGACTACGATTTCAGTTTTATCTATGTTAAGCTCAAAAAGCACTCAACCACAATGAGATGGTTGAGTGGCAATCTGATACTCTGGACATGAGAGAGGGGGAGAGGTCATGGGAGGAGAGATTAGATTTGAGTGTCATCAGCATAAAGGTGATAGTGAAAGCCAAAGGAGCTGATGAGGTCACACAGAGAAGGTGTAAAGCAAAAAGAGAGGGGGACCAAGAAATGAGCCCAAGGGGAACACCAAAAGGAAGAGAAGTGGTAGGGGAGGAGGGGAGGAGGAGCTGGGGAACAGAGAAAGAGCGTTCCAAAAGATAGGGGACCGGATCCAGATTTAATATCGTCAGGGATTTACGCACGCAAGGTGCATAAATCACCTGACTGAACTGGAGGGCGCATGCGCCCTCCAGATGTTACGCTAGGATTACTATAGTAATCCTAGCGTTTAAAGAATCGGACGCATGCGTGCAAATGGGCTGTGCTTCCCTTCCGTCCGCTATAGCGGGCGGGGGGAAGCATGTAAAGTGTACAGTGTGGGAGGGGGCTCCCACACTGTAGCAGATCAGCGGTCGTACGGACCGCTGATCCGCCCGTCGCATTTAAGGCAGGCTTATGGCAGCGTAAGCTGCCATAAAGCCCGCACGACAGAGGGGAGTGACAGGGGGTGTGCACTCCCCTCTGTCTCGCGTAATTTCAGACCCCCGCACGCACGGAAAGCACGCGGGGGTCTGGATCCGGTCCACAATGAGAACCAGGAGTGGACAGTGCCAGTGAGGTTGAGAGAATGAAGGGTGTGGACCAGGAGAGGGTGATCAACAGTGTCACAGGCTGCCGATAGATCCAGGAGGATGAGAAGTAGTCCTAAGATTTGGCAGAGAGAAGACCATTTGTGACTTTAGTCAGGGCAATTTCAGTGGAGTGGGAGTGGGGGGGGGGAACCCAAACTGAAAAGGGTCCAGGATGGAGTTGATAATACGGTTGTAAACAAGCCATTCAAACAGCTTGGAAGCGAAGGGAGATGGGTTGGTTTTTTGGAGGGTGAGATGGGGTCGAGGTTAGGTTTTTTAAGGATTGTGGAGACAAGAGCATGTTTAAAGGGGGAGGGGAAGAAGCTAGAGGAGAAGGATACATTGAAGAGGCAGGCAAGATGAGAGCAGGTGGAAAGAGGGCGAGACAGCAGAAGATTGGAGGAGATGGGATCAAGTGGGCATGTTGATGGAGGGGCCAACAAATTAAGGGAGTGGACTTCTTCAGCTGACTTTCATGGGGAGGTATGCTGTCTCTTTCAAAATATGTATATTTTTACACAAAATAACATGGGGGGGTGCATTTTGGGTATTTTCTCTGGGCACCATTAGCCCTAGATACGCCACTGGTTCTGAATAAAAATCTGGAAATGAAAGAAGCTGTCTGAATAAGAAGCCAACTTCAGCCTCATACTGTATGCATATATCCTTGCCTATGATCGATATTTTAATATCTTTTTGGAGGAAAAAATAAATGATAAATTAGATTCCATGGCAGTTATGCAACTCTGATGTATTGAGAGTGCACCTGGTCTAAATAGAATTGTTTTCTTACTACCCACTTGTGGTTTCTAAACAATGTATCACTCATCACAACCCCTTTGCACCTATAGCAAGAAACCTACTACAATCTAATTAATCAAATTGCTGAGGGATTGTTTTGATGACAGTGCACATCATAGGGAGAATCATGGATTTATAGACCATGATTTTTGTCACAGGACTCTGTTGATTCCCATATTCCTTCTGGGTCAGATAGGCATTTATTCCCTATTAACTGGACACACACAACAGTTCTTAGCTCTCATCTGTCAGAAAAGTGAAGGTGTTTAAAAATGACTGATCAAAATGGCAACACAACAATACATTGTATGTGTAATTTAATTGTATGTTAACAGGAAACTTGGTTTAGTTGATAAAACTTGCCTTTGCTAATGCAAATCTGTACTTGACTATAAAATAAATATGAGTTACTATTTCATTCTTGAAGGAACCCCACACTGACAAATATTCTAAAAACAACACAAATGCTGCCAATACCAAATGTACACAGATTTCTCCCAATAGCCAAAACAAACTGCAACTTAGAGAAATTTTATAAATGTAAAAAAAAATGTAAAAATAGAATTTTCAACATTCAATGAAAAAAGCTAAAAATTACCAAATATATACAATAAAGATAGTGACTCTTTACACGTTTTCTTTCATTTAAATTATATATTAGAAATATCATACTAGCAGAATATTTTATATAACAACAATTTAAAAAAAAACCAAAACACTGCATGATTAAACAAACAAGTATTTGGTCTGGAATTAAGGGCCAGAATTACTAAATGGAGGTTTGTTCAAACTGCCTTCTTTGGATATTTTGGGCGGTTTGTAAGGCAGAAACCGAATGTTTTTTTGGGAAAAAGAGAGAGATGTTTGTATTACAAGTGGGACATAATACAAACACTATATTAAGCACATATGGGTAGTATATTAGAGGTTTAGGAATAGCACATAATATATAGTGTGCCATCCCTTGACCCCTAATATACAACATATATATGAGATACCTTATATCTTTTTTATATAGTGTGCTATTTCTAGATCTCCTAATATACTCTATATGTACTTTATATAGTGCACTATCCCTAGACCTCTAATATACCCCACATGCCTGCCCACATTAGTTGCCAGGAGAAGACACGACACCAGTGTTTTTGTGCACAACTTACTTTGCTAAACAGCATAATAAGAGAAACCAGGGATGAAATAGTGATTTAGAAGCCTTTTCTTCTAAACAGGAAGTACTACAGTGAAACATCATTAAAAAATGGAGGAATTGGCTCTGGAAACTAAGCCAGAATAGCTTAACTCTGTGAAAAGAGGGTCACTGGGCTACTAGAACCCCCTTCCTTTGTGCGCCACTGCAGATACCTAAGCAGAGATATGAGTATCTATATTGCTGTGTATTTATAGTGTTTATTGCATTCAAAGTGACCCTTAACTATTGTTTTAATCAGAGGAGAACTTTTGATATATAAAATTTAGGAGCCTGCGCCTCACTAATAAATGTGCGAGTGTGGCTTCTTAAGACTGCTGTATTACTATTTTATTTGTGCGTGCCTGTGGTCCTAAGTAAGTGGGGAGGTGTGGATGGTTCCTCTGACTTCCTCCAGTGTTGATGAATTTCAGAACATTTCCCCATGAAGATTCTACAGTACTCAAACCGCACAGCAAGGGAAAAAGGGTACGAAGTTCACATAAAGACAAGGCACATGCTTCCGTGCACAGCTGAACTGGAAAAAGGGGTGTTACACAAGTTGTTGTTTTAGAGTTTATAAGAGCTTATAAAACAACAGAATAGAAACAATGAGAAGTCAGAGGAGATTAAATTAGTGATAACAAAATTGTAAATTGAAGCATAATAGGACATTAGCCCTTTAGAAATTAATTTAACTGTTCTGTTAGTGTATTATACATGAGTAATATTTCTTTGTTGATTTTTTTATATTGCATTACCACTTGTGTCTCACAGTGCTGAGGTCATGAGTTTGTATGTTCTCCCTGTGTCTGCATGGGTTTCCTCCCACACTCCAAAAACATGCTGGTAGGTTAATTGGCTTCTGGTTAAATTCTAAGTTGTATAAATAGAGTGTGCCTCACACATAAGGTAGGATTTTCACATATGTTAGGAACTGTTGAACTTTTAACACACTACACAATGAGTTGTTTTTTTTAAATGACAACATTGTTTACACTCAAACATTTGAATCCATTGACTTTATATAGCACTCTTTGGAGGGACACTCCGGATTTACCTGGGGAGTACTGGAGTGGTCCGTGAGAGAGAGAGAGAGAGAGAGTGATACCCCGCTTTTACCTGGTCAGAACCGAGGTGATCACCAGGAAAATGGGAGGAGTGAGTGAGCCGGCTACCAGAGGGCGGAATCTTACCTGCAGGTGGTTTTCACCAGAGCCCCTGGTGGTGGGGATGGACTTGAGCGCCCCCTGAAGGTGTGGTCGCACTCCGTTGAACCTCAGCCCAAGTATAAGAAAAGTGAAGCAAGAAACACCCAACAGTGAACTAATAGCAACAGTGGTACAAATACAGCAGGAGCAGAATTGGTCAGAAGGGACTAACCAGACTAACTCCACGAAACATGAAACAGAGCACTGAGGACGATAGAGGGTCACGACACTGTACAAAAACAAATTAGGGCTAACACTCTCCACACACACAGAAGTACTCCAGGGAGTACACAAACACAATCTATCAGGTAAGTATAAGGTTAACAGGTGGGTTAATACAAACTAGGGGGTAGTCCCAAGATAGGAGGCACACAGGAGGTAAATGGGGATGGTACAAGGCAGGTATGGAGGGCAAACAACGGTCAGATCACTAGGTAAGCACAGTGCTAAACACTAGCCGCACAGAGATAGCAAGTCACAGTTCTGTTAGGCAGAGACTATAACCAGCGGCTGTTACATGGAGAAGCTGGTATTTAAATACACGCTAGCCAATAGCAAGGGAGCAGGAGCGTGCCACTTAGAGTAATAGGCTAGCGTCCTGGTTTGCTAGGATATGCGCCATACGCTAGTCGACAGGAAACCAAACTGCGCGTCCCTAGCAACCTATGCAATGCACGCTAGGAGGCGGAGAAGACGCGCGTCACTGTAGCAGAGCGCCGGAAGGAGGGAGGATCAGACTGGAGCAACAGAGATCAGTGGAACCAGTGCATGAACGAGGAGTAGGTAAGGAGAAAGCCCTGCTGGGAGACAGAGTGCCGCAGAGCTTCCTAACACTCTTGTGCTTGTAATATGTAATAAAGGAGTCTGGTACACCTTGACTGAGCAGCACCACGGCTGGGAGCACCTGTGAACATTTTAAGTATATTTCATGTATCATCTAGTATGCTTCTTTAACTGAAATACCTTCATTTTAAGCCTATCTCCAGTAAAATATATTGACATTTTTTTTTGCTGTTATCTCTCTAAATGTATTAGAAGTAGAAAGAAGGATTTATCTGGAACTTCAATTTATGTGTATGCCACACCCTTTATGGACTGGATCGATATGGTGCGAGATCCTAATTCCCGTTTGTGCGGGAGGAAAGACACTCGCCTAGCACGCAAGGAGTTACAAGACCTTAAAATTTCTGCAACGTCCTCACTAAAAATGGCGATGTTGCAGAAGTTAGGATTACACATAAGGGCTAAACCCAGCCCTTACTGTACAATTACTATAGCTCCCCCATCTCCCCTCTTGGATTCGCATTACGCTAAATGCCCCCTGTCCCATCCCACCCAGCCCCGCATTCAGACAGTGTTTAATTATGGAACGATGGACCTTGCAGATCCAGTTCCATGATGGAATACTGTAAAGTGCGCACACGCACTCGCAAAATGCAGTTGCTTTCCGCTATTTGTGAGCAGAAAGTTAACCCTTTGCATAAGTATGGATCTGGTCCTATTTTAGCAATGTTTTAGTTGACCAGAGACTTCCTTAAGAAAACAAAATTGCTTTGTTACAATGATCTATTATCTCTGTTACTTCCATATACAGTGCTTGCAATTGTTCTGTGCTGATACATCCTCCTGTGTAATTGATTCTAAGATTTTAAAAGGTACCTCATAAGATTTAGTGACCTATAAATTGAATTGTATGACTTTTGTGAGCACTGCAGTACAATTTATTTGAAATATTTCTTTCTGTTAAAACACACAATTATGAAAGAATAAAAACAATGAAAAAGTATGTGCAAAAGGATATTGATTGTCCTCTATATGAGTAGAATACGATAAAAGTACCAACTGCATCATGGTTTTAGTTAATACTAATAAAATGAGAGAATTATTAGTGGGGTGTTCAGGCAAGGTATTACTATATATTCTAGGACACATATTAAACACTTTATCTTGGACTGTTCAGACTTGAGGGGTGTTTATTATAAATATATGTGATTTTTTAATATCCCATTTTCACTATAAAAAATTTTTGTAAAAAAAAATGACTGTACCTGTATTGTCTTTCTAAATCCAAAGATATAAACTGTGACTGGTTGATATAAATGTACCATGAATACTGTGCCTGAACCTTCTAGTAAATAGATGGCATCTTAGACACAATTTAGTGTATGTTATTGACAATTTATTAAAATTGACTATTCTTCATTTTAAAAGATAAATTGATAGCTTTACTCTAATTAATGATACTTGTGTAAGTGGAAATTAGAGGTGGTGGTATGGACATTTACAAGACACTGGATGAAAACTGAAAATAACAGAAGTGAATGTAGATGTAAAGTTTTTCAATAAATACAGTGGGAAATGAAACAATATGGCATGTCACTGTATGCCAGCATTGGTATAGGATACATACATATTGTGTGTTTAGAACAATTTAACAACAGACACATGCCTGAAATATATTGCCCATTGGTTTATGTATAAAGTTTTATACAGGTTGCATAGCTATCCTCTAACTTTTTGGGGGAGCCAAACTCTGGATTCGTAAGCAGACATAAGGCACAACTATACTGTACACGGAAATACCATTATTCACAGAAGAGTATGGTCTCATCTACTTTATTGTTTAGACTCCAGGGGATGAATTTACTAAGGGGCAATTTTTATGGCAATTGCAATCACTGGATTTACTAAAGGCAAATCACCTTAAAATCGTCCAACATATATATATGAGAAGAAATTGTCCATCAGAGGGTATAAATAGGGGACCAATAATGCGTAAGTGTCATTTTCGAAGGGACAGCTAAGAAGAAGGACCATCTCATGGGATCCAGCCTCAAGAAGAAGATGATCCAGAATGATCTCTGCTAGCAAGGCTGAAGACTGCAGAACTGTAAGTATAAACTTTTTTAATCATTATTTTTAATGTTTTGGGGCCGGATTCACACCTAAGAAGCAGTCGCTTCTTAGGTGCGTGTCTGTAATAATGGACCTACTGCTCATGCGTAGTCGGTCACTTACGCAATCTACGTATTAGTTTTGTACATAGATTGCCTCCGGTTGGTCTTTAAAGACCTTCCGGAGTATTTTAGGTAAAAAGAGGCAGCGTAATGCCGCCTAGGGGTGGGTTTGGGAAAAAATGGGAGTGAGAGGTATTTAGATTATCAGGGGAGGGCAGGGGGGAGGCAGAGAGCAGCAATGTCCATGTGGACATTGCATGGATAGTTAAGGTAGCCCTATGGCACTGGTAAGTGCCATAAGGTACCTAAAAAGGGGGGCGGGATGGGGGCAGGACGGGTGAGTTAGTTGAGTGTCTGTCCGCACCTAACTCACACCGGATCTGTAAATCCGGTCCTTGATCACCAAATGATATTTATTATAAATATCAGGCCACACAAGTTTAAAAGAGTTTCAGGCCACATTATATTTAAACATTTATGGGATTACCCACAAGAAAACCTAGGCATCTGCCTAGTGCCTATCAAACAACAGGGGCCCGTGGCTGCCTGGGATCCAACACTGTTAATTGCCCTTGTGGCCTTATCAGATGAGAGCTGTCATTTCCAACATGCAGACTCATCAATATTGTCTGTTTCTGCATGTGTGAATTGCCGTAGCTCAAGCAGGCTCATCGGTATAGTCGGCTGCTTCTCCTCTCACTGCTCCTTCCACTGGCTATCAGCACCCCCTTAGGGGTCCTAAACATTTATCTTGCTTAGGATCCCATGAGTTTTAAATCCGGCTCTGTATGGGAGCACATTATATATATATTATATCTATCGGGGTACATTATAGTTAATCATCTATCGGGACACATTCAGTTAACTCATGTATTGGGCCACATTATGTTTATTCATCTAACGGGGCACATTAGATTAAATCTTGTATCGGGCTACATTAATTTATGGGGCCACAGTAATAGTAATTAATTATTGGAAAACATGTTTTTTAAATGTTTATGCTAGCACATTATGTATGCTAAGGGGCATGGAGTGCAGAGATTTTTTAAGATTAATCGTGGCAAATTAACCCTTCAAAAATCGGCACACATTGCTGTCGATTATAAATCACCAGTACAAAATGTTTCTTAGAAAACCTGGCGCCAAACGCTTTGGTGCTTCGGTCCATGGGTGCCGCCATCTTGGATTGGCCACATGTCACCGCTCCACCAATGAGATTCACTCTCTCCGGTCCTCCATCCAATGAGTGTGCAGGGTGCACTATTTAAATGCTGCAAACCCTTCATTCCCTGACTGAACAACTAGTCTCTCTAGGTGCCTGGTTCTCCTGCAGCATTGCTCCTGACTCCAGTCCAGATCCAAGCATTGCTCCTGACTCCAGTCCAGATCCAAGCATTGCTACTGACTCCAGTCCTGATCCAGCATTGCTCCTGACTCCAGTCCTGATCCAGCTCGGCTATCCTGATCCAGCTTGGCTATCCTGATGCAGCTCGCTATCCTGATGCAGCTCGGCTATACTGATCCAGCTCGGCAATCCTGATCCAGTACAGCTATCCTGTTCCAACAACCTTGCCACTTTTCGTCAAGCGTGCCAAGTTCACACAACTTCCTCTAAAGACTGTCCATACCTCGTGTACCCCGAACATCCTTGCCCATTGCTCAGCTTCCTTTCAAGACTGTTCACCGTTATCATTTACTGTTTATTCCTGTATGCACCAGTCCTACATTAAACTGGCTAGCTTCTATTTTACACCAGCTCTGTTTTCTAACTCCCTGAAGCCCGGAGCAGATCCCACTAACCCCTTGAACGTGACAGTTACTTAGTGAGATTAAACGTTAATACTACATATATCCTAACTTGGCTAAATAGCCTAGTATACAACTTTACAATACAATCTAAATAAACAAGTCAGGCAGTGTCTAGCCTGACTCGATCACTGTGGGTCACAGACACTCAGTCAGGCTGGAATGCTGAAGGGATGCTGCTATCTGATGTTTGTTGAGGCGCCCCTTGTCACACAGAGGCTGGATTATCACATGTCTGCAGACGTCGATTGAACGGTCAGTTCTTAGCTGCAGCTCTGTTCCTGGTAGGCTCTTTCCTTTTAACCTATTGACACTAGCAGGCTCCCTTCCTCTGTCTATTCACCCTGCTGAAGACCAGCTATACCTCCCTTGATCTTCATAACAGCAGGTGATATTACAGCCTTGGGGCTGGCTCCGACACCAAGCCAGGGGTTTTGTATGAGATCATATCCCTAAGCATCCTTGAATAATATCCTTTATCCAGACCTCCCAAATGTCCTGATTTGAGCGGGACAGTCTCGCTTTTGGAGGACTGTCCCGCTGTCCCGCCTGCCTCACAACTTGTCCCGAGAGATCAGACTCTCGGGACAAAGGTGTGTTTTTGTTTTTTTTGTAAAGCCCGTGCCGCTGTATATGCGGCCGGGCTTTACACTGCACAGTGCAGGTAATACAGGGCTCCTACGACCAAACCTATGCGGTCACTGCCATTCTGCAAACTGATTTGGTTTTACAGAGCTCCCAAAGTGACCAAACCACGTAAGCGCCGGAGAGGCAGCAGCAGAGAAGAGGCTGGAAATAAGGGGCACACGGAGGCTGGACATAAGGGGAAAACAATGGAGGATGGATATAAAGGCAGACAATGGAGGCTGGATATTTAAAGGGGCAGAAAATGGTGGCTGGACATAAGGGCAGACAATGGAGGCTGGACATTTAAAGGGGCAGACAATTGAGGCTGGACATTTAAAGGGGCAGACAATGGAGGCTGGACATAAGGGCAGACAATGGAGGCTGGATGTTTAAAGGAGCAGAGAATGGAGGCTGGATATTTAAAGGGACATATAATGGAGGTTGGACATTTAAAGGGGCAGACAATGGAGGCTGGACATTTAAAGGGGCAGACAATGGAAGCTGAAAATAAGGGGCAAACATGGAGGCTGGACATAAGGGGCAGACATGGAGGCTGGATGTTTAAAGGAGCAGAGAATGGAGGCTGGATATTTAAAGGGACAGATAATGGAGGCTGGACATTTAAAGGGGCAGACAATGGAGGCTGAACATTTAAAGGGGCAGACAATGGAGGCTGGACATTTAAAGGGGCAGACATGGAGGCTGGACATTTAAAGGGGCAGACATGGAGGCTGGACATTTAAAGGGGCAGA
>WWET01004465.1:34552-47718 GCA_011038615.1 Limnodynastes dumerilii | reverse complement strand
ATATATATACACACATATATATATATATATATATATATACACACACACACACAAACAAAACAAAACAAGGGGGCGCTCTATATTGCAGAGTATGTTTTTATTAAAAAAGTATTCAAATTGCATACAATAAAAGACTCTCACACTTGAGAGTGAAGGATTAACAGCATATGATGAATCACAGGCTATACAGCAGCAGACAAGTACACACACACACACACACACACACACACACACACGACAAACAAAACAAGGGGGCGCTCTATATTGCAGAGTATGTTTTTATTAAAAAAGTATTCAAATTGCATACAATAAAAGACTCTCACACTTGAGAGTGAAGGATTAACAGCATATGATGAATCACAGGCTATACAGCGAAGCAGCAGACAAACCTCAGTTCTTCCAAGGAGTTCCTGGGCTGCACGCTTCTCACAGATCCAGTGTTACAGACCCGTCTCTAAGCGTTTCGTCACGCTACGTGACTTCGTCAGCAGGTGTGTCCTGTTGCCAGGGCACTTCATACATAAATACTATGCCACGTGTTTATAATGGATCTATCAGAAGGTACATCGCTTCCAAGTTTTGCCACGTTGCCACCGGCAGCAACTATTGGTTGTCAATACTACTTCTTACAACTTTATTTACATCAAGACTTCAGAAGCAACGATTGTTCCTCATGTCAAATCAATTCAATGTTCTAACTTATAATCAAATTATTAAACCTTCATTAAAGAATTTAATAACTTGATTATAAGTTACAACACTGAATTGATTTGACATGAGGGACAATCGTTGCTTCTGAAGAGTATAGTGCAAAGTATGTAACGATACTCTGCACTATGCAGCGCCCCCTGTTTTGTTTATGTTGTAGATGTATTGTGGACTGACAAAGAGGAGTCCAATATTTAAAAGGAGAAGACTTTTTGGAAGATCTAGTGCTGGACTATATTCACCTACACCTCAATATTAGCACAATCTGTGGATAATTACCTTGACTGGTATATTAGAGTGCACTGGACTATTTTGTTATAGCAAAACTGCATAGCCATAATTGGAGCGAACATTGGAGAAAAAAAGGAACCAAGGAGATGATAATGGGAATAGAATGGGATTATGACTCCATAGTGAGTTACTGGTGCTCACCAAATAAAGCTGACAACCAATGTTTTTAGGGTATATTCTTATTAACAATATGTGGATCCCATTAAACATGCATATTTTATTTTTGCTATTATTTGTATAATTTGCTATAGTCTCTTCCTAACAGAATGTCTTAGATTTTCTTTAACTGTGTCAACTCATTGGAAGTTATATAGATTATTATTCACAGCAACAATATATTTCCCCCCTTTCCTCACTTACCACTGGATATAAGTGTGATTATGTTCCAGTTTTTCATAGTCACATTTCCAAGAAGTTAAAATGTCTTCAATAAATACACCTGAAAAACGGCACAAAAATGTTTAACGTTGTAATAATTCTATGCACAATATACAAACTACACAAAAATTGCTGAATACTGAAAATTGATTTACTGAATATAGCATATAAATACCATTTTATACAGTTTGTGGTGCTAAAACAGATTTCTGCCCATACAGCAGCTGACAGCTGTGCTTGTTCACCCAGCATAAAACCATATCTACTGGACAATTAAACACCTCACTTATTAAATAAGTATAGCCATGATATTAACCACATTTACATGGCTTATTTCATGTGGTTTTATTAAACCACATGAAAAAAAAAATAAACCAAAAGCTGAAGTGTACATCATCTTTTCCCTAAAGAACATTTGTCACAGTGGAGGCATCCATTTTGTGGACTAAAGCAGTATTCAGCCAAATAATTTACTCAGAACCAGACACTCCTTAACTTAGTTTCATTTAGTACTGTTGCATTTTATTTTTGATATGCTCCTTTTTTGTTTACAAATATTAGTTCAACCCACACAATAGATGCTTCAGCTGTTTTAGGTAATAGATCAATTTTAACCAATTTATTAATTTTTCATACTTAATTGACATTTAAAATTGCACAATAGAAAGAAATAGAGGTCACTCATGGACAATAAAACAAACATTAATCATATAGACTGATTTTTTCCAAGATTTGGATCTGTTAAAATGAAGCAGTGTAACTGTGTATACAATGAATTTTTGTATGTTATTGTCTAGTAATCTAATACTACTAAAACAAACATACCGTCAGGCTTAAATGGGATCTTGTTCATGTAAAATCTGAGATTGCTCATGTCATTTTGACCACGAAGATCTTTAAAATTCTGCTAGAAAAGAAACACGCAAAGCAACATTGAGAGACTTTATAGCAACAACATTATATTTAGTACAAGCAATAATGTGATTGAAGAAATTAAACATTTCCAATACTTTTTGTTTTAAATAATACTGCTGAACTGCGGATTGGGTCTAAATCTGGGCACACACTACATCATTTTCCTCCAGATTATCTTGCAGACCACATGATAAATGAGTGTCTGTAACGATGCCACACTAATCAACAAGGTTGTTTTAAATGGGAATTGTGTGCACTGTCCTGACCATCTGTCCACGACTCTGCACCTACTTGCTGGCCATGTATATTAAAATATTTTTGGGAGCAGAGGGTTATTGAGACAGAAATCACAGAGCTTACTGATAATTCATGTCAGTGTATACTCATCGTCATGCTGATCAGAACTTAGTTGGCAATATCTTTTCATATATCCCATGGTGTGAAATTACACGTGTACCCAGCTTAAGAAATACCATTAGCCTTTATTCATATGGAGGTTTCAGAAATGGCCCAGCTGCTGGATATCATTGTACCTATCTCTTCAATCCTGTTACTCATAAAGGTGTAAACTATAGAAAAGAAAATACCCCACAGCCACACCCTCTAAAAAGGGACATTTTCGGGCAAAAGGTTAGAATTTTATCCACGCAAGTGTCTCTTCCTATGAGGCGCACTGTTAAATAATTTTTATTGAAACCTGAGTGGCGAGTAGAATATAAACCTTATCACATTAAGCTAACAAGATACTGTAGCTTATATAAACATATTGACTACAGAGCTAAGATCTGACACACTAAGCAACTTATTTCCTGATAACTTTGTAACCGTGAGTTTGTATTACTAATAGAAACTGAATGTGATTTGATGACAGAAAAAAAATGTATTAAAACATGAAGCTATTTCAAGCTGGGCTTCATAAACCAGAAAGCAACAGTTATAATTTCGTTAGCTCTGCCTTCAAGCCATCTCTATGTATCTGGGATACAGTAATTGGAATGGACATCTGAATCCATGACATTTTATCATATTTATCAGTACAAAAATGGTTATAATGGTTCATAGTAATACATAAGGCAATGGTATGATCCCCTTTTGTGATAAACTCTGTATGATCCCTGCTAGAGAAAGTAAAAACTGTCCGCCATTTACGTAACATTTCCCTTTTAAAAGAATGCAAAGAAGTAGGTAGCTATGCTGGTGCAGACAAATAATGGTATTTCATCTATGAAAGGGAAAGCAGTTTTATCTTACATGCAGTAGCGCTATATTCACAGAAAGGTAAAATAGGAGTAAGACTAGATAAAGGTTTTAGTAATCCCTTACTGGGTATTGGTGTCGATACTTGAACAAATCTCTTGCTGCATAAAAGCTTCTCTTTGGTCTGATGTTTTGTTCAGCTGTGATGTCAATCTGAAAAACATAGATTAAATAAATTAAATATGAAATAAATAAAAAAATAAATACATTTAGGTGTAAAAATGCAAACTAATAAATCCAGACATTTATTAAGACAAAAGAATGCAAAAAGTCATTGTGGAAGCGTGGGTACTTTTTAATGTTGCATCTAGATGGTGGTCTAGAAGTGATTGTGTGCATTTTTTTTTATGTTATGTACATTTCTACTACAGACTGTGAGCCCACAAAGTGCCATACAATGTGTCCTTGTGTATAAACATCAAACCGTGGAATTAGGTCAGCAAATAACACGCCTGAAGTTCAATCACAAACACAGATACAAAAAAATAAAATTGTACAGCACCATTGCACTTTTGGTACATTGGTCTAATCATAAACACATTTTTAATGTATAAAAAAAAAAAAAATACTTCTAGAGGTCATGAATGGGAGTTGAACCAGGATTGATTGCAAAAACACATTAATTTTAAGCAACCAAACTCCCAATTAAAAAAAGAAATCTTAAAAGTTAAACTTAAAAGAAACTGATTATAAATGTAATCTTGACGTTAAAATTAAAGCAAACAGATTATAAAAGAAATACTGAAGTTAAATTAAAAAAAAAAAAAAAAGTCCAGAAAATACAAATACCTCAACAATTTAGCCAAGCGGTTCTCAAACTTTTTTTCGGGGAGTACCAGTTACCCAATATGAAATCAGGCCAAGTACCACTCTGTAGATCATGTAGACACATATATACTTATTTTTATTTTCCTTGCATATTTTGCAGTAATCGCAAATGGTTAAAGAACAAGTTTCTCCTGACAGTTTCCCCTAGTACCACTAGACAATGGTCCGAGTACCACTGATTGAAAATCAGTCTATACTGTTCAGTCTTATACTGTTATACCAGTTTATATAGTTATAGTATAGTATATAGTTATACTGTTAAACAATTATAGTTACACTGTTAAACAATTGCCTATAGACTATAAACTTTAATCTACAATAAATAATACATAGCGTTCAACATATAGAATACCGAAAGTTGGACCAAAAAAAAATCGTGCCCCAGGTCTGGCTAAACTCCACCCACAATTGGACAAATGACAGTTGTGAGGTATGGATAGCATAAGACTGGTGGAGCTCTTATTAATGAGACTAAACATCGATTTTTTTGTAACCTTTATTATTAAACCCAAAAATAAATAGGTCTACAGTCTTTTAAATACACAAAAATATAATGTACTGAAATGTTCAGCCTTATTTGTGCATGTTTGGAAATCTTAAAATTATTTTCCTCCAAAAGAAATAAAAAGAGAAATGAAATAATTTTGAATAGCACTTCTTAGAGGGGAAACAAACCTTATCACCACTATATCCCCAGGACTTAGACTTACATCATACAGACTGTTAAAAAATGTGATTTAAACCTTGAATCTGGTAGGAGTCAAGCTTCACTGGAGTTCTTTTTAATACATTTTAAAACTTTACCTATTCTATATTTTTGTATATTTTTTTTTTTGTATTTTGTATGTAAGGATATGTATAATCTTTAAAAAAAACAACTGAATTTTCTCTTCCTCTTTCTCTCCCATTTAGTAAGAAAAAAACCAGAAACATTCTATCTATTCATGTTTGCTATTTATTTGAAAAACTTGGTTAGTACGGTCTATAAAAAGAGTCTGCATTGCACTGACAGCTTAGTGCGGTCACTCCTGATTGCCTATTCCTCTGTGGATTCAAGGAGTAACGTTGCCTCGTGCCCCCTTTCCTCTGGTCCATACAGCAGCTGCACCTACTTTAGTTACACCAGTTTATATAGTTATACTGTTAAACAATTGCCAGTACCATGTTAATGAACGAGATGCATAATACCCATACCCAATAAATAAACAACAATAATGAAAATGTGTATGCAATGCAAGTTTTCATTCTAATGACAAAGGGCCTGATTCCGACTTAAGAAGGAGCTTGAAATTAAGAGAGGAAAGTTACTCCTGGGCTACACCATGTTGATTTCAGGGGGAGTTAATTTAAATGTATTCTTTGCTTGCAAGGATATATCTTTGAATTGCTTCTTGTACACAGATAGTGACCTTACTTTACTTTAATACTGTTATTTAGACTTGGGCTGGTAAACACCACCTCTCCACTTTAATACGGTTTGCAACAGATGAAATATGACTCCCCTGCAATCAAAATGGTTTAGCCCAGGAAAAGCTTAATATAGCTTAATTTCAAGCTCCTTCTTAAGTCTAAATCAGGCCCAAAGAACTTACCAGAGACCGCAGGTACCACACAAAACTAACTGTAGTTTCCACAGCCAGTCAGTCAGCTAGCTGCCTGGGCCTCCTGCAAATAGTGACAGGAGGCCTGTGTAGCCAACCAGTTCAAGGGCCTCCTGTCAACCTCAGCAGCTACTCCTTCTTCAGTCATGATTATTAGCCCCAGCAAGAAAGATGAGTGATGCAGATATTCGGACCTCTTCATAGTGAGAAATTCTCCTGTTTATAGGGCAACTTCCTGCTGTGAACGATAATCTGCCTAGTGTATGGTCATTTTATGTCCAACTGTGGAATAAAGAGATTTTCTAATATCTGTAAAAAATACTGGGATCTGTTTGGATTTATTTGACATGGGAGAATTAGCAGCAGCACATAAGGTAAACAGAAGAGGTAAGGCATTGTATAATATAATTCAAAGTCCAAAGTCCTAACAACATCCCTGCTAATCAGTTACTTGTGGTGCCCATTCCATTTAAGTATATAGTTACAAAGCATACAAATAGAACTGCACAGAAAACAAAGTACAGTAAAAAAAAAATTGACAAAGGATGCTGGCATTCACTGATCAACACTTTGTCAATATTTGTTTAATATTACAATATACTATGAAAGTGACATTTTACATAAGAGGTGGTAACATCAATCTTTTCTCATTACAAGTTTGGTATGGCCTTAGACATTTATTATTGTGGGTTAAGAAGTAAATTTAACTGCACACAACCAAACAATTTCTAGGCTAGCATAAACTAATGAAACAGATTTTTCATTTGTAGAGCCTAATGCCACCGGCTTATGTACTGGTAAGAAATCTATTAGGATGCTGTGCTATCAGAGACACTCCACGTCCACCCAGCAGCTGAATCCTAAAATGACTGGTCTTTAGTGAAAGAACGGAAATTACTTCTACGCAATACATTAGTAACATATTTTGCAACATAATGTCACAGATATTAACAATTGTGACTCGTGGCTATAGGTGTCCAACCGGAAAGGGAAAAAATAGGGCGTTTTATATAACAGAGCAAAATGAAACATGACAGTTATACAAGTGCTATGAAAAATCAGTCAGTATAAAAACACATTGTCACACAGGTTTCATCATTACAGCCTAACAAATCAAATAGAGGTGTGAAAAATAAATATAAAAATGTAATACCTTACGAAATCTTGCCCAGCTAATAGGTAAATAAATCACATTACAATAAATATATGTACTGTTTATTAAATCAAACTGCATGTTAATGCAAACTATAGGATAGTGTCGTAATTATAAGCTTAGGCAATAAGGGAATGTTCACACCATACATATAACACATTTTGGGACATAAGCACCATCTTTTCCCCAATTTCAGAGTTTTTACACACTTACGTTGATCCAACCCTAGCAACAGCTTTTCAAGTAAACGTAGGTAACAGCCATAGTAAAAGCACAAACATTACTGATAGCTGGCAGGTCTTGATGAGATTAGTCGTCACACAAAACTTGGGAGTTTCACAGGTTGCCTACAGCTGTTTAAACATATACAGCTATTTACCATTAGTCAATGCAAAGATACTTCAACTAAACATCGCAGACTTTTAACTCTAAAGTTGTTTTCATTTGTTTAAGTCCCTTCTAAGCCCTCCCACTTCTAAATCCTCTGCCCACCCTCAGTGTCTAAGAAGTTGCAGCCTACTTTAAAGAAAGACAGCTAACATCACACATGAATTCAACTGATAGTCAAATTAAAACTGCTTAATCTCAACCCTCTGATACCAGGTCCTCATTGGATCCCACCTCATAAAAATGAAATATCTTTTGAAACAAAGGCTATGATCTGATCTTCAGGACAAAGGGGAAGATCCAGATTACGTGCATGCGAGGGTCCATAGGTATGCTCCCGTATTGGGGAGTGCACACCCCGCTGTCGGTAGGAAATCTGGACACTTACGTGTCCTTAGCTTAACTTTTACGACTAGGTCTGCGGCCATATGGCTACAGACCTAGCCATAACAGGGCTCCCCCCGCCCCGGATCCTTCATTTAAATGGCTATCCCTGCCTATATGGCGGGGATAGAGCCATTGTAAGTGAAGGGTCAGCCCCTTATCGTATGTTAGTTCTTATGCACAGGGAACAGCATTCGCAGATGTACCCTGACAGGGGATTTGCGCAAATAACTTACGCAAGTCCCCTGTCGGCCGGGGTTCAGGATCCGGCCCAAAGTCCTTTCCTGGTTCTTATGCTACAAACCTCTAAGTGTTCACTTCTTTGGATCCACTTCCCTCTTCACTTCCCTTACTTGCAAATATACATTTTCTTAAGTAGGGGACGCAATTTCTTCATTTTAAAAATGAAAGAACAAAGGGAACAATATGTTCTTGACAAGATATTTCAAGATAATGTTTAATATTTTTCATACATACTATACAATTATTCCTTGTTATTTAATCAATTATCTGTTTAAATGATATGAAGAAAACATTGGCCATTATCCAGATCTGTGCGTACGCCAGCTGGCGTGATGTTTCTCTGTGTGATTTGCTACAGTGCATGCTCAGAACTAAAGAGCATTCCCGACTGATTCAGGTATTAGCGCAACCCTGGCATCAGGGGCTTGTGCTCTGAGGGACATGGTCAATGTACAGTATGGGTGTGTCAAGCCAAGTGCACCTGATCATGGTCAGAACGCAGATGTAACAAACGTTACTTTGCATTGGAAAAATTGAACCTACTGCAGGTCATATCTAAGTCAGGGACACACACGATCAGAAGCTAATTTAATACCCCTGAGCTTGACTGTAGTTCAGAAAGATATATTAAACAGAACTGTGTATTGTGTGATTGGTTTTTTTCCCTCTTTATTTTTTCAGTTAAAAAATATTTTTTTATATTTTGTCGTACGTAATTCCCATTCTGAAGGTTGTGCGCATGCGCAAAACCTTCTTAAGACGTCCCCCCTTACGCATGTCATATATCCGCAGTTTAGGTGGAGATAGACATGCTAATTAGAGGACAGGGCAGGGGAAGCCCCGTTACGATCAGCTATGTAGCCATAAGGCCGCATACCTGATCGTGAAAGTTAGGGTAGGAATCTGGACACGCTACTACAGACAGCGGGGAGTGCACAGGGCGCTCACTCCCCGCTACGATGCCGGCCGAAAGTCGCCCGTAGGTCAGGATCCAGCTCATTGTGTCCCCATACACACAAAAGCTGGTACAGAATACAGTTTTTTTTCATGATGTGATAATTGGAACAAAGGACACGCAATCTTTTCTGCCAATTCATCTGTTCTAACCTACGTGATAATCCATCTGATCTGTGCATTTATTGTTCATAAACATTTAAAACTTAAAACTAAATCCATACACACAGCGCACTGTTTTCTGCCAACAATCCTTTAAGATTTTTACTTCATATAAAAAAGGCCTGAACTTTAGCCCTTACACTTATAACCATGCTCGGAAGATGGAAAAAAAACGTAGGTGAGAATCTGGGCCAAAATGTTTACTATGTTATGAATATATATTCTTTTATGATTTGAATTTTCCGGCAATTTTTATTTTACAGTTTCCATCATCGGTTGAGGAAGGCAGATTATCGCTGAGGAATTTGAGAGAAGTTTTCCAAACGGTGGCAGAGTAATTGCTGGCAAACATCCCTCCAACAGTGTATCCTATTTGTATAAATACAAGAGATTCTTTAGTAAAGTCTTGATGGCCATTGTGAATGCTAAAATTTGAATTTATATATGTGGACATTGGGAAAAATGGGAAAGCTTCAGATGGTGGGGCATTTGAGAAAACGAACATGATAAACTAGGTCCTGTGGGTTGAATTTTGTATTTGTGGGTACAAAGGTGTTTGCTCTCCAAAAACATTTTTTAAGCCATACCCACAGAAAGGATTGACAAAAGAAAGGAGAATTTTGAATTGTAAGCTATCAAGGGCTAAAAGATTGACGGTGAATGCTTTTAGCATTCTCAGTAATTCAGGATCGTTCGTATAGCCATAAATCTCCGCCTTGACAAAATTAACAGTGTTTTATCGTGTCCTGCATATTTGATAATTAAAAAACAAACTGGGAGCATCAACACATCCTCAATGGAGAATCCTATGGATGTGGAAGTAGCAGCAGCACTGGCACCACTGGAATTTTACCACAACTGAAATGCCAGTCATAGTTCCAAAGGAAACAGCCTACTTATATTACTTTAATGGAGAGGGGGCTGTGTATTAGCAAAATTACATTGTTTAATAAATGTTATTTTTAATACCCTTAATGTTTTGCTTTAACAGCAGTTATCATTAATAAAAAGTTTACACATGTATGATTGGGATGTATTTACTTACTATTCCTGTAGAAGGTATTTCAGTCTCAGGCGAGTCTCAGGCGACACAGAAGGGAAACTTGAGTCGTGTCATGCTTGTGAATGTTGAAGTCCTTAGTATCTTCTGGTCCACAATGAAGCGCAGCATATCAAAGTACAACAGCTGGGGTTAATAAAGGTCATCTGTTCCTGCCCCAGATCTTTTAGAAGCCTCCAGCTTGTTCCTTATTTAGGATGGTCCTCATGTTCTCTATTTTACCTTATGTTGGCCCTGGCCCTAAGGGCTAGATTTACTAAGCTGCAGAAAAGGAAGAGTGGAGATGTTGCCGATAGCAATCAATCAGATTCTAGCTCTCACTTTCCTATTACATACTATAAAATGTCAGCTAGAATCTGATTGGTTGCCATGGGCAACATCTCTACTTTTAATTTCCTGCAGCTTAGTAAATCTGGCGCTAAGAGGGCTTGTGTTAATGTGATTTCTGGTCCTAGATTCACGGATCTCTATTTATACCACTTCTCTTGTAAATCTAATACAATCATTTGGATTTTACTATCATCTCTCTCTATGCAGAAGATAAACAATTAACTATCCTAATCTCTCACCAACAGTTTTTAACCTTTGAAACTGAATGTCTTTCTGCTTTCACATCATAGATGTACTCCTGCTACCTTAAACTCAATCTTTTTGTTCTTGGCCAATAGAAAGTTACACATCGTGCCCAAAAAATATCCCCCATCAAGCTTAGGTTGCAAAAAAACAAAATAAAAACCCTATTCAATAGCTCAACATTGAGTTGTAAACACCACCACAATGTTGAGTCCAATATCCCCTGTTCTAATTCCAACCTCAAAATAAAAAATAGTTTTAAATTCCATATTAATAAAACCCTATACACACCATTGGAAAGCGTAGGTTGGACTTTCTCATCTGTCCCAGGTTACAAATAGACTTCACGGTCAGCAGATTTCCCATTCCGCAGTGGGCAATCTTGGATGAAGTCAATTCCTTTAGTTTGGAAGACTGAGCCTTAAAGATGAAGAAGATTCTGGTGATCGTAAGTTTTAAATTATATTTTGTATTCTATTTATTGGGCTGGCCCATATAATGTGTGGGGGCATTACAAGCTACAGTGGGCCGTAGGTGGCAACCAAGGGTATGCTGGTGTTTTCAGTACTACAAGAACCAGCATGCCCATGCAGTTAGAGAGTCTGGGCATGCTGGGACCTGTAGTGGACCAACACAAAAGTATATTTACAGTTTTAAGTGTTTCTGGGACAGGGTGTTATTTATTTATTTTTGTTTTTTTACTTAAGTCAGCGTGGATATATTGCATGCACAATGTATGCAACATGTAATTGGTCCCAAAGACCTAAAATACAACATCAC
Organism: Limnodynastes dumerilii; assembly: GCA_011038615.1. Classification (NCBI taxonomy): domain Eukaryota; kingdom Metazoa; phylum Chordata; class Amphibia; order Anura; family Limnodynastidae; genus Limnodynastes; species Limnodynastes dumerilii. Next base: position 36,044 of record WWET01004465.1, on the reverse strand, counting down.
ACACATTGTGTTGCCCATTTTTACTGTACGATGTGGAAAGATTTATAATAGAATTGGGGATGTGAATAGGACCTATTATGCATGATGGCTGCAATGTTTACATTGGGCCAAATAAGTTCTGGACATCGTGGGGGAATAGAATCAGCCCTACAGAGACTCAGACCCTTTATTTTTGCTGGTCTCACGTGTTTTCCAACTCAGTCTCTCCAATATGTATCTCTCTTCTACGCCCATTACCTACTTTCCCTTGCTCCACACTCATGGGTTTCCTTTATCCTAGGCAATTTACTTCCACAGTTTACATAAACTTAAATTGACAATCATGTGCATATATATGATATAACATGAGTTCATACAAACTGTATGACAATTACTTCTTTCAGATAAAACTAATCTGTCCACGTCAATAAAGGGAAAAACAAAAACAAAAAAAACCCTATGGATCTACAAGACTTTCATTTATAACCCAGAAGTCAAGACCTCCTCTAGAAGCCCGATTCTTACCCCCCCCCCCCTTCATAGCTCATATGGTAGATAACTGTGCCTGCAACTATTCGTGGTCAGTTCAAACCCTTGTACAAAAAAACTGCAGAAACACTTCTGATAAACAGAACTGACAGAAGAAATGAGAGAAATGGTTGGGTCTACATGAAAGATCATAGCTCTGCTGTGAGAAGGGGGAGAAAAATGGTACAAGCAAGTCCCAGGATTACATATGTATGAATGAATGCATGCGCAGGGACTCTTTTTCGGGACTTTAAAAATGTAAAGTCCTGGCTTGAAAAATATTGCGCATACTTGCAGTCAGACGCATCGCCTGTATGGGTACGTTTAATCTTGTCTTCTGCTTTCTTTTATTTACATCTTTTTCCTTTACATTCCAGCGGTCTCCCCATCCATACCCCCCTTTTCCTCACCCCAATAGCTGTTATTAAAGAGGAGCATATGGGCACGTCACTGGAATACTTACCCATAACACCAGCCTGAGCTGGCATTATTTTTACGCCGGGGGAGAAGTGTAAAACTCCACTCCAGCATTTAGTAAACATTACAAACCGCTGACCCGCTCTGAAAAGAACGGGCCGTCAGAGACAGCTGATATTTACAAGGATCGCCATGGAAACTGCAGTTTTTTATAGCGATCCATGGTTTGCAAATATAAAAAAAGTTAATTTTTAGGCGATAGAGCCCGGTTTCTTAACTCTCAGACCCGTTACTTGCAGCCATCTAGTATCACTTATGGTTAAAATACAAATACTTTTTGATGTTGTAATTCCATATAACCCAGTCCAATTTTTCCATGTACCATCACACAGTGTTAGTTTAGAACTGTAAAGTGGGGCCCGATCCAGAGGTCCCTAGGGCGGCGGGCGTAAGATTGGCTTTTCAGCCGATCTGCGCATGCGTCGGGCAGATGTTGCCCGGCGTTGCTATGGCAACGCCCGATCCTGGATCGGGCATCCGTAGCAGCGCCGTAGGGACGCTGGAGGGT
>WWET01004464.1:99098-113759 GCA_011038615.1 Limnodynastes dumerilii | reverse complement strand
AGCATGCTCCAGCACCATAGCTATAGTTGATGCCTGGCAAAGCATTCAGGGACTTGTAGATTCACAACACCTGCAGAGTCAAAGGTTACCATGCTTGCTTTAGAAGGTTCTGCCTATGGTTTGAAGATTTTATATCTGCAGATACGTATTTGTCTTACTTCCATGTCCCTTAATGCCAGGGCTGCTGACTCTCCTGGAATATCTTGGAGACTCCCAAAACTTGGGCAGTTCTCCCGGGGTGCCGGGAGGTCCCCCTGTCAATGTCTATTGTAATACCTAGAGTTACCCACTGGAACACTAGGGATCACAGTAGTGATTGACAGGGAGTGGGGCTTATTGACACAATTTGCATAAATTGCATCATTAAGCTCCGCCCCTATACTGAAATGAATTTCTTCCCCCCAAGACCTTCTGGAGGGAAGAAATAAAAAGTAGTTCATCCTGTTTAATGCAACCCACTGTCCAGATTTCTGATGCTCTGTGATACCTGACAAATCTACAATAAATTATAATAATTAGAGAAACAGCATTGAAATAGGGTCAGAATCAAGTTACCCTGGGATACAGGACATTTGTGCACATTTGGACTGAACTACTTCCAGATTGGCTGGTCCGGTGACTGGCAGCAAGGGGCCTGGAAACGAGGGTGACCAGCCAATGTTGTATAATCCTCCTAATGGACATCAAAGCTCTGTTTGCTTTCAGTTTCAAAGCTACAAAGCCAACAAAGACAAAATGACTGGTCTTCAGTTCCTGCACTTTCATGTATCTAACAAAGAATTTAGATGAAACCCCAAAAATAAATACCGAGACCACCAAAAGCAGTTTCATTATTAGATTTCCTACCAATAGCTCATATCTGTAACATGTCATCTCCCCACAAGATTTAAATAATTTACAAGAAAGGTTAAAGCCTCTCAGTTTCTCTTATCTCCAGTAATTGAGAAACAGACACAAGAGCACAGTTATGTATAATGGATATATTGGATATGCTTTATGGGGTAGATCCAGAACTAAGTACGTGAGCTGCTGACGTAAAAACGCTGTTTTGTATGTACTGCGCATGTGCGCGGCTGATGTTACGCAGCGTAACTCACGTACGTACCAGCCTAGTATCAACAGCATAACTACGTACGAAGGGGCGTGACAGCCATACGACACCTGTAATTACGCTTCGGCGGCGGGGTGAGGCATTTAAATCATACGGTATGGGCGTGTTTAGACAGGTACGTATGTGTAGCATGTACGTACGTCAGTACTTACGCAGCATATAGTTAAGGTATGGTTTGGCAAGCGTAAAATGGCCAAAGTACGTACGAGCGTGGGGAATGCATAGTAAATACGCTACGTCTTGAAACGTAATGGAAACGTAGCTCTGGATCTGGCCCTATGTGAGTATCCTCTGGTAATTGGCAAGGTGAATGTACTAAATTATAGTCAGTCATGGGCTGCAAGCACAAAGCACGAGCAGCATTTCAATACCTCGGGCCAGATTTACTAAGCTGCGGGTTTGGAAAAGTGGAGATGTTGCCCAAAGCAACCAATTAAGATTCTAGCTGACGTTCTCTAGTATGTAAGAGGAAAGTGAGAGCTAGAATCTGATTGGTTGCTATGGGCAACATCTCCAGTGGTATTTCTGCCCCTGACAGTACCTGAGTTGATTACAGGCCCGGCTTCAACACTAATTCTGCCAAATGGAAAAACTATGGTGGTTAGGTAATATCATGGATGTCAACTTTTACAAACGAATATCAGAGAGATTGTGATTGCACCATGAAGGCACTGCATCAAAGAGGTGTGTCCTGTACTGTCAGAGGGGTGTGTCCTGTACCACCAAAGGGGTGTGCCCTGTAAATAGAGCCACCCATGGGTGTGTCAGTATTTATTGATTGATATATTGTCAGTGAATAAATACTTTTAGTGTTATTGTTGAGACTGTGAAAGGAGATTCGCTCTCTATAGAATACTGCAGCTGATTCCTAAGAGACCAAAGTGTATTTCTCATTTCTATCTCTATTATTAAAGTCATGTTGTCTTAGATAACAGACAGTCTTTGATTACATCTTGGCTTCCATGTAATTGGCCGTCTCCATAGGCCTCAATGCATGGAAATAGATCATTTCTAAATTCTAAATTCAGTTATCACACCGCAGTGACTTATGGAACTGATTCAGCATCAGGGAGATGGCCAACACTTCAGGAGTCAGGGGGATCACCCACTCTTCAGGGAGTCAGAGAAATCCCCCACTCGTCAGGGAGATTACCCGCTTTTCAGGAAGATCCCCCTTTTTTCAGGGAGTCAGAGAGATCACTCACTCTTCAGGAAGTCAGGGAGATCCCCCGCTTTTCAGGGAATCAGAGAGATCACCCACTCTTCAGGGAGATAACTCACTCTTCAGGAAGTCAGGGAAATCCCCCACTCCTCAGGGAGTCAGGGAGATCACCCACTCTGCAGGGAATTTTCCTAATATTCAGAGAGAGTTGGCAACTATAAATAAGCAATGTTGGTATTCTTGGAATGGGATTTTTATAACAATAAAGAAGACATTAATGTAAGTATACTAGTGCACAATTATCAAATACCATGTGGTCAATGTGAGAAAATCATTGTGGTCTACAAATGAGAGTGCCAGTAACTAGTGGCTCTATTATTATCGTAATCCAGACGTTTGTCCCAGCAATCACATCCCCTCAAAATGCCGCGGCAGTGTGTTATGTACAGGTCTAAGAGCTGGCTTCCGAGGGGGGTGGTGGATGACAGGCAACGTAGTGGAAGCTGGGAGGCTGGAGGTAGTGCTTGTGCATACGAAGTAGGTGAGACTAGGAGGATCTAAACGGTACAGCGGACTACTGGACTGGACTGGATTGCTCCAGATTCTGGACTGGATTGCTCCAGAGACTGGACTGGACAGCGGACTGCTGGTAGCAGAGGTGCAGGTAATGCTGGTAGCAGTAGTGCAAGGAATGCTGGTAGCTGCAGTGCAGGTAATGCTGGTAGCTGTAGTGCAGGTAATGCTGGTAGCAGTAGTGCAGGTAATGCAGGTAGCAGTAGTGCAGGTAATGCTGGTGAGCTTGGAGAAGCAGGCTTCTCTAGCAAGGGATTCAGGGAGCTGGATGCAAGACAGACTAGATGCAAGACAGGCTGGGCTGGATGTAAGACAGGCTGGAACCAGGCACCTTGAAGAACCAAGTTGTTCTGGCACTGAGGGATCAGTGCACAGGGTTTAAATAGCACGCCCAGTGCACAGTTTGGCTGGAGGGATCATGTGTGCTGCATTATCCCTCCAGTGACTGCTGGGAATCACATGACAGGAGGCAAGATGGCGACACCCATGCACCAGAGGATAGTTGTGCAGCTGCCTAATTCCCAGACACTATGCTGCATTCATGCTGCATTGGAGACTGTGCAGGAGGCTGCCACTATTGGGAGTGGCACCTCTGGAGGGCTGGAGAACGGGCATGACGTGGAAGAGCCGCTGACAGATGGCTCCTGGTCAGGTAAATGCGGTGGTGTCTTCCGCTGAGTGTGACACATTGATTGAGTACACGCGGCCTTTAAAGACCGCACGTACTTTAGGCATACCTCCCAACATTTGAGAATTGTAAAGAGGGACAAATTTTCGCGGCCTGGTAGAAAGGATGTGTCTTGTACCGCCCAGTGGGCATGTCTGGGGAAAGTGGGTGTGTCTGGCATGCCCACATAGCGGGTCTAGTGCATGCCTTTTTTAATAATTTAGCCGTCCATATGTCTGCCCCTTATTACTTCTCCAGCCTCCATATGTTGGCCCCTGTTTATACCTCCAGCCTCTGTATCCGCCCCTTTCTTATTTGTCCAGCATCCATGACTGCCCCTTATTATTATGTTCAGCATCCATATGTCTTTCCCCTGTTTATTTGACCAGCCTCCATGTGTCTGTCCCTTTATTAAATGTCTGCCCCTTAATTATTTGTCCAGCCTCCATGTCTGCCCCTTATTATTATGACCAGCCTCTATGTCTGCCCCTTATTATTTTGTCCAGCCCCAGGCTCCAGGTCTGTCCCATACTATGGCCAGCCTCCATGTCTGCCCCTTATTATATGTCCATCCTCCATGTCTGCCCCTTATTATATGTCCAGCCTTCATATGTCTGCCCCTTATTATACTGTATGTCCAGCCTGCATGTCTGCCCCTTATTATTATTATTGCCAGCCCCCATGTCTGTCCTCTATTGCCAGAGCCAGCTTCCATCTGCCCCCAAATGCCAGTGCCAGCCTCCTACCCACTTATTGCCAGCCTCCATCTGCCCCCTTAATGCCACCCTCCACCTGTCTCCTTATTGCCAGCCTCCACCTGCCCCCTTATTGCCAGCATCCTCCTGCCTCCTTAATGCCAGCCTCCATCTGCCCCCTTAATGCCAGCCTCCATCTGCCCCCTTAATGCCAGCCTCCATCTGCCCCTTAATGCCAGCCTCCATCTGCCCCCTTATTACCAGCATATATCTGCCCCCTTATTGGCAGCCTATATCTGCCCCCTTATTGCCAGCCTATATCTGCCCCCTTATCGCCAGCCTCCACATGCACCCTTATTGCCAGCCTCCACCTGCCCCCTTATTGCCAGCATCCTCCTGCCTCCTTAATGCCAGCCTCCATCTGCCCCCTTAATGCCAGCCTCCATCTGCCCCTTAATGCCAGCCTCCATCTGCCCCATGAACTTTGCTCTCATGGGACGTATAAATTCGGTTAAGATGTTTGTAACTATATTAAATATTTTTTTCATATTTATCCAATGGCGCCCCATGAACTTTGCTCTCATGGGACGTATAAATTCGGTTAAGATGTTTGTAACTATATTAAATATTTTTTTCATATTTATCCAATGGCGCCCCATGAACTTTGCTCTCATGGGACGTATAAATTCGGTTAAGATGTTTGTAACTATATTAAATATTTTTTTCATATTTATCCAATGGCGCCCCATGAACTTTGCTCTCATGGGACGTATAAATTCGGTTAAGATGTTTGTAACTATATTAAATATTTTTTTCATATTTATCCAATGGCGCCCCATGAACTTTGCTCTCATGGGACGTATAAATTCGGTTAAGATGTTTGTAACTATATTAAATATTTTTTTCATATTTATCCAATGGCGCCCCATGAACTTTGCTCTCATGGGACGTATAAATTCGGTTAAGATGTTTGTAACTATATTAAATATTTTTTTCATATTTATCCAATGGTGCCCCATGAACTTTGCTCTCATGGGATGTATAAATTTGGTTAAGGAGTTTGTGAACTATTGCATTAGCTAGTTTTATTGCATTCCCATTGGGACTGAAGCAAATTCACATATTATACCCACCACATTAAACTGAAATCATAACCAACACTATCCCGCTTGGGGGTAGGGACGCTGCTGTAAAAAAGTGCTTAGCGGCCATTGGAAGACCTGGTTTATCTTGTCCCTTGCCTAGAGGCATAATGGTTGGCTTATGTACAGATTATAGGTCTGGGAGACCTATCTTTGTTGAGTAGTGATCTCATCCCTTTTAAGGTTTTATGTAAATTGGAAGTGACCCCCCGCTCATGTAGTCTTTCTGCTATATAAGATCCTCTCGAAGAACCTTTGCTCAACTTCCCCTCCTTGTGAAATTGACTTAATAACATTGACTTGTATATACAATATAAGATATCACCCCCTCTGCATCTGATCACATGGCTGATTTCAAGGTCAGGTGGTGACATTGGTTAGAGGTTAAAAGACATGGATCTGTTCAAGACCTCTCATTAATATCCCCACCATCAAAACAGACTTCAGCAACTAGACCACTCTCCCTCCCTCCCTCCCTCTATCTTCCCTGATTCTCTACCCCTATAACTTTCCCATTTGATTCTCAGTTACCCTGCTCCAGTCTGGTTCTAGATGTAGACATGCTGGTCTGTGTTAAAATATAAAGTTTTCCCTTAGCTACTATTATTGTTCTTTATTGTACTGTAAAAAGAAAAACTATCTATTTGCAATAACCAAAAGCAAATTATTTTCCTTGCATGCAAACCATGAAAATAGTAAAACCACACCTGAAATACAACATAGTTTTGACAAGATTTCACCTGTTAACCTCTTACTTTCAAACTAAAGATCCTGTCTATAGTGACGACAAAGCATTGCTACCTAAAAAACAATGTGAGAGATGGAGTGGAATTGTGTATTTATTTTTAGTAAGAAAAAACCTTGGGCTACAAGATAGATTGCACAATACAGTACTGTGTTAGCAGAGATGAAATGAGATTGTTCAGCATTACCATCTGCTGGTTATAGGTGATATTGCCATTTTTGTACTTTAAAAATTTTTTATGACAGAACATTAGATTGTCTGGATTTTCATCACACTACTTATTTGTCCCTATCACTGTGATTTTTTTTCAGTATGAAATTGTTTTTATTTTTTTATTCTACCTGTTCTTCTTTTATATAGAGAATTTGTAATTAATGACAGACATTAGTTATACTCCAAATATTAGCTTTGTTTCCTCAAGCTGGCATAATTTGCATATTTATACACTTTAATATAGCATAAACAACACACACATCATGTACTTAGGGAACAAAAACCCAGAGGCTAAATATATAATTAACAGTTGTAATATATATACATTTGTTTAACATTGTTTTCAAAAACAACAATCTGGATTCATTGAAGCACAATCACATATGCATATATATGTGTAGATGTACTTTTTGTAAATACTCTCATAGGTGAACTGATTCTGATCCTGTAAACAAACATAGAGATAACCGAGTAGCCACCCTTTGATATATCGGTCACTAGGCCTTATTACCTATGATTAATATTTTTGTAATATTTTTTGGTTTTAAGCAAGCGAATATAAAACATACTTAATCGTGGCCCTAATATAAGTTAAATGCATCTTTTGTTTCCCCTTCTCCGTGGTATGTTTTGTCAGTGCTAATGGGCTGTATTCAGAGATACGTATTTTAAAAGTACGCAATTATATGCACGCACGTGTGGCACCCCTTAATTAAGGGTAATTGGTTAAAAAGCTAATCTAAGACTTACCTTCTTGTACAACTCACTCAATCACTCTATTAGTAACTGATATTCCACACCCAATAATAGCAGAAGGATATTTGTGCAGAACAATAAAGCATTAATTGACAAAGATCACCTGCAAGTTGTGAAGGACTATTCTCTTAAGTGACAAACATCTGCGGCTGTGTCAGGTTGACAATCCTTGTTTTATAAATCATCAGAGTTTATCTTTATTGTAATGTATATAAGAATGTTGGTCTGTGATTACATTACATTAATTATTTCTGGTATTGTGACAAATGTACTGTTGATATAAGTTATTAAGAGTTGCAACTGTTGCTGAAGTACACACCTTAATTTCTAGGAGCAGATATGTTGGCAGGCATTAAGGGGCAACTGAGGTAAGTCCAATGTTTCAGCAGGGAAGGGGCAGAGACTGGCAGGACACACCTAGAGGGGGCAGACTGACTGGCAGGACACACAGAGGGGCACACTGGATACTGGGTGCTGGATACACATGATGATACAATTAATGACATTTTATTGGTATCTATTTTTATTTTGAAATTTACCAGTAGCTGCTGCATTTCCCACCCTAGGCTTATACTCGAGTCAATAAGTTTTCCCAGGTTTTTGTGTCAAAATTAGGTGCCTCGGCTTATATTCGGGTCGGCTTATACTCGAGTATATACGGTAAATTTTTAAACCGTGAGTTAAAAGCCAAAACCTGTGTCTATGTGTTCTTTTCTGGGGTTCCCCATTACCGAATTCACCCATCACAAAACTTACCTGGATCCCCTTCTTGAAATAAATATCGGGGTGTTACTTAAGGTCACTGTCATTCAGTAAAAGATTTGGTCCTACAGAGCTCCAGTAGGAACCCTGCATTATCCGTTGAGTGCTGTAAAAAGCCTGTGCCGGCTTACACAGCGGCTTTTAAAGAAACAACAAAAAAACAACATTGTCCCGAGAGTGTGATCTCTCGGGACAAGTTGTGAGGCGGGTGGTACAGCGGGACAGTCCACCGAAAGCGGGACTGTCCCGCTGAAATCGGGACACATAGGAGGTATGCTTTAGGCATTAGAAAGAGGCATACAAACAGGAACTTAGGGAAACCCTAGGATACTCTTAAGTGCCCTAGGTTCGCAAAAAAAAGAGGAGGTGACGGGGGAGGAAGCTTTAAGATGGTGCGGATACAAGCTTATATATAAATGCTTATCCGCACATTCTTAAAGCCTTCTTAAGCTTGAATCAGTCCCTAAATTTTGTACACATATGTTCTGGATATGTACAGGGCATATACAGAGATGCACTATGCCCTTGTGTACACATTCCATGCTGGATCACATCTCTCTAGCCACTAAGGCCCGTATTCAGAGTACCGTCTTTCAAACCGCATTTACGTAATCTACATAAGAAAAAGATACATAGATTACGTAAAAAAAATGACTACGCATGCGCAGTAATAAAAATCGCGAAACACTGGACGTATATGTTATACGTCCGGTACTCTGAATACGGGCCTAAAACTTACTTCTCTATAGGCAGTTGTGAGTCACCGCTGAAGATTAGGGGGTGGAAAATTAAATTTGCTGATTTAGTCAAAGCAACCTCATCATTCACCAATGACTCACAATGATTCTAAACCATAGAGAAGTGTTATTCTCTGTTTCCTATAAGTGATCCTATTAAACGAAAAAGATGCATCTAAAAAATGTGTTCTATACCATTCTTAATGTTAATGAAATAATTTTTTACCAGTTGAACATGATTCACAGAGACTTACAGCAAGCTCCACTCTCTTTAATGACCTAATCAATAGATAAAGAAGGAATAGCACAAGATAAGTGTAAGCTGCCATAAAGCCCGCACGTGAGAAGGGAATGACAGGGGGTGTGCACTCCCCTCTTGCTCCCGTAATTACAGGCCCCCGCAGGCACGGAAAGCATGCGGGAGTCTGAATCTGGTCCAAAATGTATAGCAAGTTTAAGACATATGCACTAACCACACTTAAAACTGTTGGTTTGCTGTCTTGTAGGTAATAAGCATGGTATGACCAAATATAAACCTTTCAGTGTATGTGATTGATAAATGGATATGATGAATTTCCCAGTGCTGACTTTAAATAAATAACATTAAAAAGAAACAAATAAAATTCATAGAATTGATAAATTCATATATTTCACAATTAATCCTACCCCAAGTATGCAAAATTCTCATTAATCAATAGATACAAGGTGCCTGGCCATATAATGATAAACGTTCCTTAAAAAAGTTCTTTATATATGTTAATATAATGGTGGATAATCCATTTTCCTATCCTTTATTCCTCCATTGCAGGATATATAAGAAAAGCAATATAGTATAACAAAATATAAACTGTACAATGAATGTGATTGGTTTGCAGTCATGTAAATAGTGGATATGGTGTAACCGAACAAAAACTGTACAATGTATGTGACTGGATTGCAGTTTTGTAGGTAACATGTATGGTATAACAAAATATAACTGTACAATGTATGTGATTGGTTTGCAGTCTCTGATATACCTTCTAATAACTTGAATTTATGGAACATGAATCGTTGAATGAATTGTTTCCTTCACTGCATTTTGTTTGGCAAAACAATGACTTGTCCTGATTCTTTCTTACTTTTGAAATGAAGTGCATACAAAGTTCTATCTATTGTAGGATATACCTATCACAATTAGAAGCAAGTAATGTTACTATTTGACATTTATAGGGAAGGGTGTTTATTGCAAAGCACATAATAATGGTGTGATGTAAGTAACTATACATGTATACCATGACTCCTCAGATGCAGCCTGCCATTTTAGAAAAGTAAGTGTGTCTATAAATTAGAAGTGACTGACTAATGGCTTTGCCAACTTGCTTTCAAGAAATGGACTTTGTAGATTACTTGATTCATGCACAGATATAGAACAATGTTATTTTGGCAAACTCAGTCACAAGTTTTGATCTGTATCAAATGGACCGTATTCAGAGAACCGTTTTCACGGGCAGTTCCATGCGTATTTTTAGGATCGGATCAACTGCGCATGCGTAGTAACTTTATTTACGTAAGTTACATTGAATATACGCTCGTACCTGCTTTAGGCACGGACATGTGAATCACTCTTGGATACTTACGTGCGGATGGCCAGTGTAGAAATCTGTACTTGCAAATTTACATAAAAGTGGGTGGGGGAGACATTTAAATGAACGCATAGAGGCGTGGTTATAAAGAATCGTACGGATGGAGCACATACACGCTCCTAAGTACACACGGAAAGAACAGAGTGGTCTAGGGACTCATAAGTTACTGACCGCACTTCCGGGAGAGGGGAATTTCGGGGTTGTTGGTGGGTGTTTCCTTGTTCCAGCCGTGCGTATAATTGCGTACATAAAAAAATGGATCTCTGAATACGGCCTGATGTGAGGTTCATAATGAGGTTGATTTTTTTTCATGGTTTATATCTAAATAGCTTAACGAAAGGGAGGAGTTGTTAAGTTTAGAACCTCAAGATCACCCACTGGAAAGTCATTACAGCGTTGCTTGTATTTATTTCCCAATATTGATGCTCCAATCATTTTATCTCCAAAGCATATGTCTCGTACTTTTTATTTTAAGTCAGTTGCTCGATTTTAGTAGACTCCAGACAGGGATGTGTCTCCAGCCTCAGACCAGGTAGAAGATCTCGTTGAAGGCTGTCTTCTCTTCACATATCTTGCTACAACGCGTGGACATAGTCTTGTATTATTCAAAAGGTCGAGCAGGTTGCTTTTGAATTTGTCTCCAATGAAAGCATAAAGCACAGGGTTTAGGCAGCAGTGGAAGTAACACAAACTCGATGTAACTGATAAAGCAATATCAATTTTATCGTCTAGATTACAGCTTTTTTTAAGAACCTTCAGCATCTGCAGTGTGTCCATGAATGCTACAACGTTATATGGGGTCCAACACAAGAAGAAAGCAACCACAACAGCAAATATAAGTCTTAGAGCCCTCTCCTTCTTAAATCCTTTGGATTTTAAGAGAGTTATAATGATATGCGAATAACAAAACAACATGCCAAAAAATGGCATCAAAAATCCAACAAAGTGGAACATAAATGTAATTGCCACTTTCCAGTTTGTAGAAGATGACAGTGGAAAATAGGGCTCACAAATGGTCATGTTTATGCGGGTCTCATGTGAGACAGAATAATACCTTACATCAGGGATGGACAGCAGAAAGCACAGGCACCAAACGGCGAAACAGCTGCAGTAAACAGGACCAAGACGGTTTTTTTTGTAGACGTGGACGGCATGAACTATGGAAAGATAACGATCGCAGCTGATGCAGAGAAGAAGAAAAGTTCCAGCATAGAAGTTGACTTTGAAGATGGAGGCGACCATTTTACACAAGGTATCCCCAAATATCCATCCGAAATTAGCCTGCACTGCCCAAAAAGGTAATGTGACCACCAGAAGCATGTCGGCCACTGCCAGGTTTACAATAAAGATATCCGTGCTCTGCATTCTGTGTCTGTTTGCCAACATGACGATCATAACGAGTCCATTGCCCAGGATTCCAAACAAGCATAAGAGGCTATAAATCAATGGCAAAAAACTTTGATCGAATACTTTGTTTTTCTCTTGGCTACATGGAGAAAAGTCGCCATTTTCTGAGTACGACATGTATGATAAAGTGAAGTTCTCAATGTCATATTCCTTTAAGATATTGCCCTGAAAATAAAATACAGAGAATTAAAGTTAGAAGGCAGAATATTTAATCAGCATAAAAATGATTGCTACTAAAGATGTTACCAGATGTTACCAAGGACGGATTGGGAATTTAAGGTGGCCCTGAAAAAAAAATCTGCAAGAGGCCATGTGTTAATGGGATCAACTATTGGTGGGGTTCAAAAAATGTGTAAACTGGATTAGTACAGAATAAAGAACCTACTGACAAGTATTTCACATTCCAATAAAGAGATTTATAGTGACCTCTATGCAATGCAGGTAGTCACTGCCACCCCAGTGACCACCACCCAAAACATACAGCATCCTAGTGACCACCAGACAGGGCATACAGCATCCTAGTGACTACCTCCCAATACATACAGAATCCTATTGACCATCACTCAATAAATACAACATCCTAATGATCACCATTCTATACAGACATCATTTTATCAACCACCACTTATGACAGTCAACATCTTAGGTTTCTTCAAATAAAAAGGAGCTGTTGAGTGGCCTCCAGAGGCCACCGGTCTACCGGGAAAATTCCCTGTAAATTCTATGGCCAATCCACCCCTGGATGTTACTAAACTATGAGTCTCAGCAGGAGCGTAACTATAGGGGGCACAAGAGGTGCAGCTGCTTTGGGGCCCAACGGAGAGGGGGGCCCGTGGCAGCCGTTCAACACAGGGCCCTAACTGGTGGCCAATAGGCCCACTTAGTACAGCCCTATCATCAGGAAAAATAAGTATACCGATGGCAAACATATATCAGGACTAAAGAATGGAACATTCAAAACACTAATGCAATTGTGTTATTGAGAACAAAATTTAATTTGGTTCTAAGGACTGAACTTTTTGGGGGTTTTGTTTTAAGGTACTTTTTTAAATGGATTGAACTTTTATATCAGGAGACTCTTTTTTCTATATAATTTATAATAATATCTTTTTTATATATAATTTTTAATAATTTTTATATTATTTGATTTTTACCTGTATGCCGATTTTACTAATCCTCTTTATTTGGACCTACAATTTATAGTCATATTAGCGCTGTCTTCTCAATTTTTAATTATTTATTGTGACTTATCTTTGAGAATTTTTGGGCTTTTAGAAGGTTTTCATTACATTTGTGTCCTTGCTATGGGGCCTGAGCCTGTCATTTTGTCCCTGAGTCCCAGCATGCTTTGATTGCAAAGAAGTAGCTGATACCTGACAAAACATGCTGAGACTCATATAGCCACTGGTTGGTCAGACTGGTTCTTGTTTTTCACCAAGGGCTTGTTAAAAGTTGAGTAAGGTTAGATTGATGTTTTTTGTCAAACTGTGCAGTAAATTCAAAATATCTGCATGTGAATACATTTTTTTGAATGAGCATATACCTGTTTTTTTTTATTTGACCTTATTATTTTTATGCAAAGAACTGTAAATTAGGTGATTTTTGTACAAATTTTATTTTAGAAAAGAGAAAATGGGAAGAGAATTCCAAATAAAAAGATTAAGGAAACATTTTGCTGGAAAAACATAAAAAGATTCTACAGGTGATGAGAAATACTATTCTGTGCTATGAAAATTAGGAATAGTTGTCCACGACCGACTGCTCTACCAGCATTGGGTTAGAGCAATTTTAATGTAATCGAATCCCTGTTTCCAATCGCACAATCAAAAGACCGTTTTGCCAGATATCTTACCATTGTGTACTGTCCAAAGACGCAAAAATCTTTTGAAACCATCTGTGATCTTTTGATTTGATGTTTTGGAGCTCCCAATATTTCAGATCAATGATGCAAAAATATCTTTTGGTTTTTTGCAAGTGTTTCCTGTGTCTATTAGGTGATCTTCGGACAGTACACACTTTTAAGATATCTGCTGAAACGATCTTAGATTGTGTAAGTGGAAAGATTATCTGCTGAAAAGCCTCAGTGTGTGCCCTTCTTTAGTTAACATTTACCATTCATATTACACATAAGCTGTTCCTATCAATAATTTCTGCTTAATTCCTATATGTGTTTCTTAACAATTATAGACATTACACTTTCATTTGAGATTTTCTTGGATAATGATAACATTGGACAGAATCTACTGTTTGAAAATGGGAGAGAAAACAGGTGGAAAGTTACACCTGGGTGAAACCATTTTGAAATGCAGTGGAGGCAAATTTCATCTGTTATACCCCGTTCAGATTACCACCTAAAAGCCGTGGTTTTCATGAAATTGCTGGGTTTCATGAAAACCCCGGCTTTTTTTGGCAATCTGAACGCAAACCCCGGGTCTCTCTAGCCGGGTCTTAGACCCGGCTAAAAAGAAGGGTTTTTGCCGGCTTTTTCAATAGCCGGCTTTTTGCGTTCAGATTGAGCCAAAAAGCCGGCTATTTTCCCTGCTGCGGGCTTCTATAAAAAAAAATAAAAAAAAGCCGGTGCTTTCAGCTCAGTCTGAACGCACCACTTTGAAATTTTCAAAATTCTGCCCACTGCCTAAAAAGCCGGCTTTTTAGGCAGTGGTAATGTGAACGCGGTATTACAAACTTTGGGGCCTATATACATACAGCTTCATTTCAATGTGAATGAATCTGCATCAGGCTGGTTTAGCTTCACAGTGAGCCTGGCAGCTTTGTTCACAGTATTTACAAATACTCACCCCTCCTGCGAGGTCTGCCGTGTCACCGCAGGACTTTCCATTCATGCGAAGCATGAATGAAGTACTGCACTTGCGCAGTAACTCTCATTCGGGACTTTGAAAATTTTAAGTCCCGATATGACGCATGCGCAGTGTATTCATGCTGGGGCTTGGACACCTGCAGTCTGATAAGTTGCCCGGACAGGTGAGTTTTTACTATTTACTTCTTTTTTCAATTTATTTTCTTTTCTTTTTATTACTTAAAAAAAAAAAAGTATTTTATACCCCGTTC
>WWET01004464.1:76448-88270 GCA_011038615.1 Limnodynastes dumerilii | reverse complement strand
CAGAAACAGTAGAGGACCAATGTAACTGACGTCATCTCTACTATAAAAACACTGCCCCCTAGCGACCTTATCATCATAAGGAGCAGCCCGGATGGCGATTAGAAGTGTTCCTGCGTCGTGGCAACAGGAGACGATGATCCAATGAAGAAGAAAACTGCAGAAGACATTATACTAAGAATTGAAGGCTTCCCAAGATGCTGACATCAAACGGTGAGTGCACAAACATTTTATTTATTTTAATACACACGATACACTGCACAGATTACACTAAGATTAGCCACGATTTGTTAAAGCGCTAATCGCGGTGGTTTTATATTGAAAATCACCGCGATTTAGCCCTTTAAAAATCGCAGAACATCGCTTGAGATTGCAAAAATCGCAAGCAAATCGCGTTTTAATGAATTCGGAATCTTTTTTAATCGCAGCAATATCGCCGCGATGGGCTGCAATGTGAAATCGCAGCCCAAAATGTTTTTAATGAATCTGGCCCTTAATGTTCAAAAGAGCTCATGCTAAACATTTTTGTTTTAGACAATGTAATGAGCAAGAATAAAAAACTGAACATATTACTAAAAATCTGAGTACACACTTCCAACTATGCTAAGGACAGAAAAATTTAAATAATAACACTCCCAATCGGAAGTCCCAATCAGCTGCACAGTGCCTCTGTACACACTACACTAGATTTACAGGAGGAAGTGTCCCATTACCCCCTGCAGCAACGAAAGGCCCATCCACAATATATATATACATACATATTCAAAATGGAGGCAGCTACAGAATCAGTTTATAAAGTAATATATATGACTGGTGCACAAGGCAAGGGGAATTTGTACAAAAAACATGGCATGGCCTGGCACTCTAGCCATTACTCAGTTACTAATCATGAACTTCTATCTTTAAAATAAAAATCTGAAAATGAGTTACACTGCAGATATATAAAGTAATATATATGACCGGTGCACAAGGCAAGGGGAATTTGTACAAAAAACAAGACATGGCCTGGCACTCTAGCCATTACTCAGTTACTAATCATGAACTTCTATCTTTAAAATAAAAATCTGAAAATGAGTTACAAATATCTGCAGATATGTGATAAGCTGTTCGTCACTTACTTACAAGTATATATATATATACTTCTCTGGAGAGAATATTAGCAGACAAATGGGAACACAATAAACAATGCTAACTATAGTATGAGTGGATTTTAAAAGGATCTGTAAATATAAATTTTGATTTCACAGAAACAGACACAGAATTTTACGGCAGATAGGAAGCACTAGTCTGCCCATTATTTCGTTTTTTTTAATCTCTGGATTACTACATTTGCATTGTCAATACATTACAGTGTATTATCCTGCAGTTGCATTTGGGTCACTGAGGAAAGGAAATGTATGTTGGCAGGGCCGCCATCAGGGGGGGGACAGCCGGGACTATTGTCCTGTGCCCGCCAATTCTTACCTAGCTCTGTAGCAGCAAGTATCGGCGATATCCTACTGCTACTCCGCGCTATTCAGTAGCCGGTCAATGCACAGGGAATCTCTTCCATGCGCACTGGCCCGCTGTTAAAGCGTCTGCCAGGCCCACCAATGACGTCACCTACGGAGCGGGGCCCTGCGGCTGTGTCCCGGGCCCTACATTTGATGATGGCGGCCCAGTATGTTGGAAGGGTTTTGTAAGCAATATCAACAATCAAAATGTCGACAGGTCAAGATATCGACACTTGAGTGTTATGTTAGTATTTGTTTGTAACATCTGTAAATTTAATGTAATTAATGCAGACGGCCTGTTAAAAAACTTCAGAAATGCAATAATATATATCATTGGCGTAAATTCTGGCCTTGCGCCCGGAGGCAGGCATGGCACTGGCGTGACGTCATGATGTCGCGCAGTGCATTCCTGGAAAGAGGTAAGGTTAATCCTTTTTAACGGAGCCCACAGCCAGTAATACCTATATTACTGGCTTGGGCCCGTTACCAAAGCCTTCAAAATCCAAATCCACGGCCGGTCACTGCTGAGGGGACAATGGAAGTGCTAGCGCCCCCAGAGCCAAGTGCTACCATTGCCTCTATATGTAATATGTAATACTAACATAATACACAGCTGTCGACATTTTGACCTGTCAACATAACAACCAGCAAGATGCAGT
Organism: Limnodynastes dumerilii; assembly: GCA_011038615.1. NCBI lineage: Eukaryota > Metazoa > Chordata > Amphibia > Anura > Limnodynastidae > Limnodynastes > Limnodynastes dumerilii. The sequence goes on along the minus strand of WWET01004464.1, from coordinate 86,121 downwards.
AAAAAAGCTGCGCTGTCATTGGCTTGTACTGTGTCCTTACGCAACGTTGTACTTGCATATCAATTCAGCATCACAGTCGCATTTGCATCACATCTAAGCCTTTAAAAAGTATGGCTCTAAGTCTAGTCCCGGCCATCCAGTCTCAGGCTACACCTCCTTGCTATGGGGCCTGAATCTATACCTTACTCCCCTGGATTGTGCGACCCAATGCTTGTGGGGTCGATCACAGTTAAATCAGAATTCTGGATCCACCCAAAAGTATTTACATTTATGATTAAATTTACAAAACATTAACAACACAAACAAAAAATAAAGAATAAAAATAAATTTCAAGACTCAAAGGGTGGAACATGTAAGTGAAAGAATAAAAAAAAGAGATGGGGTGGGGGAATTCCTGGATAGAAATAGGAAGTGCTGCATTCAAACAGACCTTAAACAACAGCACTTGGTAACAAAATACACCCTGCTTGTCAACCAGGTCACTCACACATTTGGCATATATCTGGGCTTGATAATGCTAACTGCCTCTTCTAAAATCCCCCTCCACACAGCTTTGTGAAGCAGGGCTAGAGGGCAATTACTAATGTATGATTTATGCCTTCAAGCCCCAGAATACTATCAGTTATATTTGCCCTCTGTAAATGCCTAGAGGGAAGGAGAAAAAAGTTGTATGCATGAAATACATCCCCAGATACCAAGAAAGTTTCCTTGATTGGCTACATTATGGAAGCGAGGTAAACCAATGATAGTTCAGTACAGGGTTGCCTACTTTCCCGGAATATCGGGGAGACTCCTGAAATTTGGGCAGTTCTCTGCCCGCTTGGTCTTTCTGTGCTGAAATAATGAACATGATTGGAATTCACGCTTCAATCGCTTAACTCCTGGCTTATGCGTTTCGTCTGCAGTTGCAAACTTTTTCAAAGCTGATTTTGGCTAAGGCTTCTCCCCCTATATAAGAGGACCATTTTATAGGGGTACAAGCCTTAGCCAAAATCAGCTTTGAAAAAGTATATATACCCATATATGGAGGATTGTGGAAGTCGTTACCCGGGAGCTGGCCAGCCACAGGTACCGTGAGTCATAACTTGCTTACAATCCTTGAGGGGGGGGGACTTTTACCACAGCGGGAGTGATACAAACGGCGCATTGAGGGTAACGGAGACACACTCCTAGATAAGCAGAGGCGTGGTCTATACTGAAACCCTAAAGAAAACTCTGCCATAGTCATTTACCTGTCTGATGACCTTTCACTCCATATAGAAACATTGGACAAGATCCAGAACAATGTTCGCTTTACATTTTAAAGCAGAGCGTATTTACACTTTCGCAATTACTATGCACTCCCCTAGTCACTCCCCTCGGCCGTACGTATTATTGCCGTTTTACGCTTACTAAACCCTACCCTAACTTTCCAAGCGTAACTACTGTCGGCCATAATAGCTGAACCTACTTACGCACCTAAGCACGCCCACACTGTACGATTTACATGCCTCACCCCGCCTCCAAAGCAAATTATGGCTGGCACGCCCCTTCGTTTGTAGTTACGCTGTTGATTGTAGTCTTGTAAGTACGTTCAGAGTTTGTGGTCATAACATCTGTCGTGTGCATGCGCAGAACAGATTTATGTATCTATTTGTGGAACCTGGAAGCGGGTGAGCAGTACACAAACTATTAGCCCACTCTAAGTGGTGGGTAATACTACCACCAACGCGGACACCAGGATCCCAAGTGGAATTCCCTGTGAAACATCTATTTTGTGAGAAATTATCTCCACGTATAGGTTAAAAAGGAACTGTTTTGTATGCTTCTAATACATCTACTTATGCATTCTTATGTGCTACTTTCATTGGTACTTATGGCCCTTATTCAGAGTACCGGATGTATAACATATACGTCCGGTGTTTAGCGATTTTTACTACTGCGCATGCGTAGTCATTTTTTAACGTAATCTACGTATCTTTTTCTTACATAGATAAAAAAAAAAGAAAAAGATACCTATATTACGGTAAAAAATTACTACGCATGCGCAGTGCGCAGTAGTAGAAATCGCTAAACACCGAACGTATATGTTATACGTCCGGTACTTTGAATACGGGCCAATATGTGCAATTATCTAGTGAATTTCTTTTGTGATACATCTTTGGAATCCCACTTTGGATTTTATTGATCTTAAATATATTGGTGATAATAAAAATGTATTATTTTATGTCGGTGCCTGTTCATTAATACCAACACAATATTTTAATTAAGATTTACAAGCGCTGTATTTTTACAACTTTTGTCTTTGTGGAGGTGTAAATCCTCTTTAAATAGGGTAAGCACTAACCCTATCATACAGCAGCTCTCTTCCTTTTCCGGTACCCACAAATTGAGTTCATTCCTCTTTTTTTTCATTACGCAACCGCCAAAATTAGGGCCGGTCGATGTAAGTAGCGGCAGATCTGGATTCGATCTGATGTTTGCAAATACATACACATGAAAGACAATGTAAATATGTCCCATCAGAATCTAATGATTGTGTTTAAACTTCCCCTTTCAAAATAGCCTTTTTTCTCCTCCTCAGACACCTGTTTATGTCTATGATGAATCAGAAAATCATAAATCTACAGACCGTGACCTCTCTTACCATGTCCCGTGTCTGTCTGCGATTACCCAGTCTCCCAGTTAGAGTAATGTTAGTTCCTGCTATATAAAAATAGCGGATTCTTATTTAGTAGCTGGGGGAACACACTGCACACGCAAGTGGCGAATGTTACTTCGTACGATAGGGAGTGACATCCCTACGCAAGCTGAATATACGCATGGGTGGAGGGAGGCATTTAAATTGTACAATATGGGCTGGGTTACACACTTACGTATGCAAAGGGATTAGGTACGACCAGAGATAAGCACGGAGAAGCTAAGGTCGGGTTCTGAACACGTAAGTCAGCTAAGTCATGTATGTGAGAGGGGAGCACAAGGTGGAGGGCGTTATCTTCTGTAGTGCATAACTTAGGCACGCAACAAACTTCCAACACGGATCCGGATCCCCAAGATTCAGATTTTTAGCCTTGAAGCTGTTCCAGCAGAGGGTGTGGCATGTTTAAAGCGTGTCTGCGTGGTGGGAGGAGGGAGGTATTTAAATCTTACAGTAAGTGGAGAGTCCTGCACATAGAAAAGCATCAGTGGTCTCCCCACGCACTTATGTTAATTAGGATTGCACGGCGCTCCTATGGCGAACCTTTACAACTGGAGCTCCGATCCTGTCCATTGTAATAGTAATAAATGAATCATTAATGATATTGGACCAAATCCAGATTTACAAAATGTAGACATTTTCCACTCCTTGCAAGCAGCTAACATCCACATTTTGTGACTGCGCATATCATGCAACAGACTTCCTCCACAGAATCAAGACTTCTGTGCTGAAAGTCTTTTCAACGGCAGGGCAGGAAGGGTATAGCTGGAAGGGGAGGCAGTCGCCGCCTCAAAAATGCTGAAGGACATAAACACATTAGAGACTGTGCAAAGAAGAGCAACTAAAATGGTGCATGGCCAGTGTCACACAACATACAGAGAGAGACTAGAGGAAGTATCATGTTTAGCTTGGAGCCCAGAGGAGCAATAAAAATTATGCATGGCCTTTTTCACACAACATACAGAGAGAGACTAGAGGAGCTAAACATGCAGAGCTTGGAGAGGGGGATATGATAGCAGCTTTCACATCGGTCGTAGTCCCCGACACGATGGCTCTCTGTCAGAAATAGAGACAGCTGAAAGTTCTTTAGCGTCTCTATTTCAAATAGGCAGCCGATCGGCATACTCACCCATTCATTTTTTAAAATCTCCGCCGAACCTGCCGCAGACAGCACTGGGGATTGATTGCTTTGCCTCAGTTCGAAACTGGCTGGGAGAGAACGGAACTATCAAAATAGGGCCGTTCTCTACGGGGACCCACACCTTTTCATAAATTTCAAGGGGTGTAGCCAGGTAGAGGAGGGGGCATTTTTCAGAGGAAGAGGTGTAATAGAACACGAGGGCATGAATATAAACTGGAGGGTGGTAGATTCAGAGGAAATGTGTAGAAAAATGACTTCACTGAAAGGGTGATAGATAAGTGGAATAGCCTCCCATCTGATGTGGCAGAGGATAGCACAGTAGAACAGTTTAAACAAACTTGGAATAAATATAAGATTATCTATACTTTAAAGTAAATTGAGGGTAAAATAGAATCTAGCTTCAGTATATTTTAAAAACAAAACGACAACAAATTAACAACTGGACAGACTATCACTTTTTATGTTTCTACGATCTTAGTCTTTGACCAACAAAGAATAATTTTTGTGAGGGGGCCCAGCAATGCCCCTGTACTCCACCTCCCATACTGGATTAAACAATCTCCCCTGTGCAGAGCAGGGGTGTCAACTCAACTCTCCCAGAATATCTGGGAGACTCCTGAAATCTGGGAAGTATCCGGCGAGAGCTTGCAAATTTCCCAACCCCCTGTCTATGTCTGTTGTGTTACTAGGGATGGGATACATAGGCGTATCTATAATGGGTGCAGGGTGTTCAGTGCACATGGGCCCCTCAGAACAAGGGGGCCTGTGTCATTCAACCTGCACCCAAGTCCGCATATCAGGGTTGGCAGGGGAAGGGAGGCCCATTTGGCATCTATTTTGGGGGGGCATGTACAAATCCTGCACAAAGGCCTCCTCACTTCTTAAAACGGCCCTGATGGGATGACTTTGTCAAGCCCCGCCCATCTCCTGGAACATTAGGGATTACAGTAGTGACAGTAAGTAGCCCTCTGACAACATTGATGAGAGAAAAGCTCAACAGAAGGGCCTCTGTGGGCTCCCTCCTGAAACAGCTTATCATTCCTGGGTAGATGACTGCCTTTTGGCCCTGCTCACCTCTGTGCCACTTAGCAACTTCATCCCCAGCACTCACAGAAGTTACACCATAGAATATACACAAATGCTCCTGCAAAAACAATTGATTGTATAAAATATCATGTAAAAACCATACATCCTGTCAGATATAGGGACAGGATTTGGGGAAGAGGAAGTCTTAATGGTTTTACATAATAAGTTTCCTTTACTGAAATAACCACAGGTGTAGGATATATTTTTAGTCGTACAACAATCACAAACAAGACTCAGGTTTTATCTCAGATGAATTCTAATAGCTAAGGATAAAGCAGAATAAACAAAAGAGTGTTTACTATTAATTTTAAGAAGTCCTTCTTAATGCATCGGCCCACTGATGTGCCGCCAGCATTTCAGGGCCAATACACAGGGAAAAATATCCCTGCGCACTGGTCTACGGGGCCCCGCCCATGTAAAGCCAACGATGATGTTACATAGGGATGGGGCCCGACTGGTTTGTCCCAGGCCCCAGAAATTCTGAAGGTGGCCCTGGCAATAGGAGACTGGTGACAATGACTCATCTGTCTCATACTACCATTACCTGCTTCTGTTACCTGTCCCTCACCGATGTAGGCTATAAATGCTTGGTTAATACCTGGCAAGTATCTGATCTAGACTCCCCCATTGCTCAAATCAGCGCTACTGAAATGATTCTACTATTAACAACTGCAGATCGGTTGAAACGCGTCTTGCTATTTGCGTGCTGAATCTCACTCTATTTGCTCATGCTCAGTTTTAAAACTAATCCAATTTCCAAGGAAAAACTTACAAAATTGTCCAAATGCCTAAGTCTGGATCCTTTCCTTAGCTTTGATATACGCATTACGTTGTGCATTCCACAAAGCATATGAAACGCGTCAGTCCCTTAATGTCTCAAAACCCCCGTCCAAATTACAAAATGATCCTTTCCCCGCTATGGGTAGCTGGTGCACCTGTTCTCACTTTGAGTTTAGCTGAGGGTGTAGCGTAAACCACAGCACAGCTTTTGGGTATAAGTCACAAAGTTAGTTTTCACACCTTTTATTGCATCAGACGATGTTACATGATCGTGTTTCCATTCTGTGGTCTCCTGTTCCTGTCCTCTGTCTCTATGGGACGTCAACAGACACAAGTCTTAATATCTCTTTGTTTTTTTTTCCTGAGTATTTGCAGAGATTGTTGTACTACAAATCCCAATATGAACCACAAATTAAAGATCACTTCAGAGCCTTTAAAAAAAAAAGTAAGGGAAATAAGTTTTTTTAAGCCTATGAATGAAGGTTCTCTGATCCTCATTAGCTACTTTACAAATCCTGCATTTGGCATTAGTTCTGTCACAGCACAACAGAAAGAGAGACCACTAATTATATGCTATATTGTTCACCAGTTGAATGGTGGCATACCAGTTGACAGGTACCTGATTTTGTCCCCAACAGTGACTGGCTGCGGCGGGCTCAGGTTAGGACTGTAGCAGGGACAGTTAGGATGAGGAAAAGCTGAACTAGAGATTTTAATGTTCGGGGCCAAAAGGAAAAATGTTGCCCCTGATCCTGGATTTGAAACCAATTTAACATTAAATATTAACTAATTGGTTCCCCACTTAAGTTGGACGCCCTGGGTGGCCGCCCTTATTGCATACTCCTAGCAACAGCCCTGGGGTTAGGCTTCCAAAAAGGGAGGGTTAGGGGTTAAGGGGAAGCTTATGGTTAGGCTGCAGGGACATGGACGGTTAGCGTTAAGGCTCAAGAAGGGGCAGGTTAGGATTAGGGCTGAAGGGGAAGGGTTAGGTTGCAGGAAAAAGAGGGTTAGGGATAGGGAAGGGTTAAGGTAAGGGTTAGGATGCAAGTGCTTACCTGTCAGAAAATAAATTTTGCGCATCTCCGGGAGTCACAGTACCTCGGCTGTCGAAAATGGAGAATGTTGGCAATTGCCAGCGGTCGCCATTCAACTGCCGCACGATGGTTTGTCGCAAAAATGGACCGTCGTACTGACAAACCACACCCCATTCAATGGACTAGCTCCAGAATTAAGTACGCTTGGCACTCATAAGTCCTCCACAGTGAAGTAAAGTTATGACAATATGATCCTATATTCTATAGTTCACTACCCTCGCATATACTTCCGTACCCTGGACCCTACCTTAACCATTACGCACCAACCCCACATAAAATGGTTCTGGTGCGTAATGAAGGATCCAATGTAAATGCTTTACCAACTTACCGTGTAGAGCATTCTAATGCATAACTGCCATGTACACGCATGCAAAGAATGTTCTTACACATTTGGAATGCGTAAATTGTCTGTTTTGCGTAAATTTGCATCCGGCCCAGTGACAGGGATGGATTGTGCTTGAAAGTGGCGTGGCTTTGAATTTTGGTTTACAATATAGACATGGAATTGTACAGCCGACTGATCCAGAATTCCAATCTGACATTTTAAGTGAGAACGGATCGAAATTTGTAAGGTTGGCTCCAGGGGCCTGAAGTTCGGACAAGCTATTGGAGTTGATAATGCGAGGATCAGTAAAGTTGTATTAGATGATGTCATCAGTGATGGACACCTTTCCTTTCCTATTAGCTCCATGGAATCACAGCCAGAAACGTCATCGGAGGGCTACCAGCAGTCACAGTGTCCGGGGACTGTGCTGAGAAAAGGGCTTAGGCTCCGTGCCACTGAAACCCCAGCCAGGCCCCTTTCAGTCACCTTTCTGGACCACAACAATGGACCAGTGCACAGGGAGAACTTCTCGAGAACGAGCCCTCCCTGAACATCAGTCTGATGGGTTCCCCACGGTCCACCTCAATGTGATGTCACATAAAGATGGAGCACCGTGAATTGGCCTATTTTAGTTCTGGGTTCCACACTCTTTTTGATGGCAACCTTCTAGGGAGTGTGTGTCCCTGTTGCAAACGGCCCTATTTCGATAGGGCCATTTGCTTGACTGGGATGTTGATTGCTTATGCCTCAATGAGGCATAGCAATCGATCCCTGAAGCACCGAACACAATGCTCCGAAATGTAAGTAAGTAATTTATCCCCAACCCTCTCCCTAACCCTAAGTCCCCCCCCCGCAGCCTAACCCTAAGCCTTTCCCCCTGTAGCCTAACCCTAAGTCCCCGGGTATCTCACATCTCCGGTGGTCCGGCGGCGGCGCTTCTGAAAAGTACTGGGTAAGTATGCTATCGGCATTCGCCATTCATAAAAAACAATCTAAAATGGCTGTCATTCGAAATAGAGACAGCCAAAAAGCAACTTTCATCTGTCTCTACTGCTCAATGGCAGCCATTGGTGTGGGGACTCGCAACACCTTCCGCGGCAACCAGTCTGTCTACCTGGAGCTTTTGGAACCCCTAGTCAAGTCCCTAAGTCAAGCATAAATGACATTCTCTAAATTTATTGTGTCTTTTCTTATAACATATAAGAACGCCTATATAATGTTTGTTTGGAGCGCTGGACCTCTCTTTTGTTCTTTTCTTATAACAGATTTATTTCTATAGAACACGGACAGTTCCTCTGTAATGACTAATGACATCACAGCTCACCATTTATACGGATATATTATACAGAAATAAAACCATTTTTTGCTTTTTCGTTGCAGAGATTGGAAATTCAGTGTTTATTAGCATTTTAATACATTCCCTTTCCCGGAGTAAAACTTAGATTACACTGCCTTTATGGATGCCTGTAATCTCTTCTGAAGTACTAGTTACAATATGTCTGCTTAATATTTCTCAGGTCTCAAATCACACAAAATGTCTCCCTGTTGCATGGTTATTACAGCGAATTGTCTAATAATCACAGGAGTAACGACAGAACATATTGACAGTATTATTATTATTTTGTCTTTAAATATTTGCGTTGTATTACTGTTTAATTATTTAAGTCTGATTTAAGATTTTAACTTTTTAAATTTCTTTAACTAATCAAGAGAGTGTAAGACTGAAATGGGAAATAACGAGAGCGGTTACCTTGGTGCGGAGTCTTTGTTATCAGGTGGTGTTCACCCTAGCCCCTGATGGTGGGGTTGGTCTTGGCTGCACCTGTTAAATACCGTGTATGAAATATGTACCCCAAAAGTACTACCCTAGGATCAGTACGTAATTACCCGCTATGATCCGAAAGTTCGGACCGCAATTGCGAAAAATAGCAAAGATGCGAAAGATCGTTTCAACTTACGAAACCGTATTTACTCAGAAGTACAGGGTAACGACAAGGCACAGAGTCCAAACAGCAACAAGCGCAGCGCATCCACCAGGCGGTCAAGACGTCAATCCAATCATCCCACAGGAAAAGAAGATGAAGGAATAGAGATCAATGTCCCAAATCAGAGTCTATTTAAAGTCCACAGATGAAAGGAGCCGCCGAACTCCTGCTTGATTGGAGCAATTTCAATCCTCTGCTGATATTCGCTTCTCCATTGGTCTTTGTCCTCAGATGGTCTCCCATTGGTCCTGGTCATCCTTTTGTTCTTCTCCTTGGGGGGTCAAAGTAACTTCCTTCACACATTCATACAAAATATTAAACTAACCTATGCATTGCGCTAGCTACTGCCGCAGACATGCGGTCTTAACAGCATCTAGCTAACAATATTCATCATAATTTAAGCTACCCTACAATACTAAACATGACACACTTTGTACATTCATTCGCAGTTTGGCGATCTTTCCTTGATTACTCCGTCTATAGAGAAAATACGCAGTTTTAGTAAAAAGAAACATTTACATACATTAAGTGGTTACAAGCTGTATATGATTTTATGTATGTGAATATGTGTTATATGAATTTATC
>WWET01004464.1:8426-26790 GCA_011038615.1 Limnodynastes dumerilii | reverse complement strand
AGCACTGAGCACTGTTACCATACACCCTGTCTCTCTCCATAGTAATATCCCCTCAGTCCTGGTAGTAACACTGCTGTGTGACTGATTAAACTGAGCACTGTTACCATACACCCTGACTCTCTCCATAGTAATATCCCCTCAGTCCTGAAAGTAACACTGCTGTGTGACTGATCATACAGAGCACTGAGCACTGTTACCATACACCCTGTCTCTCTCCATAGTAATATCCCCTCAGTCCTGATAGTAACACTGCTGTGTTACTGCTGATACAGATTACTGAGCACTTTAACCATATAACCTGGCAGCTCCATTGTGTGATATAAAACACTTCTATTTATGCATCAAACCCCGATAACCTATATAGTATAATCTTGTGAGCTGGACCCTCTTTACCACCCAGTCTTGTCTATAGGCAAGTGCGCTATAAAATCTGTATTTATAACTATCATCACTGGGACACATTTTTAACCCAATCAGAACGTTTGGGTTGCAGACATTTGAAGACGCTAACCTTATCTGTCTATTGTTCCTTTCACATTAGTCTAATGTAAACCGTAAGAGATGAGTGCATGAAATATTTAAGTTGTAATTTCCTGAGGCGTGTGGGTTCTGCTTATTTTAAGTGCCCCGGTATCTTATCAATATGTGTTTTTGAGCATTCTTGTGAATCCAGACACAAGATAATTCACACTTCCACCAGAGGGACTGGGATGAGTTTACAAGCAGGGGTGGATTTTGAGGCAGGCGATTGGTTCAATCTACCCACCTTAGATGCAAGAATCAGCTGTACAGTGACAATACCGATGAGCCTGCATGTCTGCACTGCTGGCCCTCAGTCATGCACAGACATCAGTGTTGTTGACTGTTTTCTCCTCTCCCTGACAGCTGTAGCTGTAGCTGTCAGTGAGAGGTGCAGCCAGCGATACTGGTGTCTGCACTGATTGCTCACACATGCAGAGATATTAGAATCGACAAGTGGATCTCTCACTGACCGCTACAGCGGTCAGTGAGAGGAGAAAACAATTGAATAAAGAGAGGGAGGGGGACACAAGAGGGAGACTAGAAAGTAACTAAATAAGAGACAGGGATAGGAACAATGGGATAAAGAACAGGGGAAGGGGTTTATAGAAAGAACGGTAGGGGGAGCTAGATATAAAGGTAAGAGAGGGGTATAGAGGGAATAATGGGCAGAGGGGATGGGGGGATGGGGTTCAGAGAAAGCAGTAAGAGGACAGGGTATAGAGGGGACAGTGGGAGGAAAGGGTTATAACGGCAATAGTTGGGAGAAAGGAAAATAGAGAGAATAGAGAGTGGTGGGTGGTGTGTAGAGGCAACAGTGGGAAGAGGGATCTGCAGAGAATATGTAGGGAGAGAACGGGGGAGACAGTGGGTGGGGCAAAAATAAGGAGGAGGGGTCAATATTTAAAAAAAGATGTGGGTCATAAAACTGATCTCTAAACTATCCGTCTAATAGAATATTCTCGATCGGGTTGTTCACCAGCGACCGATCTCTCTTTCGCTATAGGCGTTCCTCAACTCTTATTTACACATCCAGACCTCTCTGCTTAAGAACTTCCGTGTCAGGAGTCAGCGGCAGCCCATGTGAGTGGGAGCGTCTGGATAGTAACACCCAGTGCTTGTAGATCCCTCCCAGGGCCAGCTTTACTAAACTGTGGGTTTGGAAAAGTGGAGATGTTGCCCATAACAACCAATCAGATTCTAGCTCTCATTTTTCTATTATATACATGGAGAATGTCAGCTAGAATCTGACTGGTTGCTATGGGCAACATCTACACTTTTCCAAACCAGCAGCTTAGTTAATCTGGCCCCAGGAATGTACTACAGGGTTGAATAAGAATACTCTGTATGCCACAAGTAGATCACATAAATTATCTGGTTGAACATCTCCACTTTTCCAAACCCGCAGCTTAGTAAATCTGACCCCTGATATAACTTGCAGGAATATTTATTGAGAATATATATTTTTCTTGTTATTGTTAGTAAAGGTTGGAGATTTTTCTACCCCTAGACCAGCACCCAGAGTAAGACTAGCACATGTTATGCTGGAGGACAAGGCTTTGCCTGGCAGCATATTCAGACCCTCCAACATGACCCATTCCATTAGGTACAATATACTCTACACCTGAGCTTCCAACTGTCACTCCCTTGGTTTAAATTACTTAACTGATATTTAAAAAAAAACTATTTGCCTCTTCCACAAAGGTGGTTTCCATAGTAACTGAGAGTTGGAAACTGAAGAGCAGAGTATTTTGTATCTAATGGAATGGGTCATGTTGGAGGGTAGGCATATTTTAGAGGAATAAAATACAATAAGTGACCCTTGCCTATTAGTCAGGGCTGCCATCAGGTGGAACTGCAGGGACTGGGGTCCAGTAGAGGGAGGTCCAACAATACTCACCACAGCATCAAGTATTGGCGGTAGGAGATAAATGAGTCCCTTACCGCCGATACCTGCTACTGGAGAGCTATAACAAGCTGCACATCAGTGGCCAGTGCGCAGGGAAGACTTCATAAAAATAAGCCTTCCCTGTGAATAAGTCCACTGTAAATGGTTCCTGCAGTTCAGCCTTCATGATGGCAGGGCAGAAAGACCTTATGCATACAGTGTGTACACATGGTGGGTGGGGGCTGTATTTAAAACCTACAGTAATGGATTGGTTAAACCCTTACTTATGATCCTTATTTATGCACCTAACCCCATTTTCCATGGGGCAGATGTGTGGACATCTCGTATGTGTGAGCGGAGTGGTCTCCAGTGGCATACACAGAACTTAGGATCCCACAGCGACCCGTTATCGGAACTCATCTGTCGCTGCACATAGAGTTCCGACCAATGCACCAGGACTTTCAGCTTATAAATAACTTGCCAGCAGCTGACAGCTTAGTTAGGGCCACCATCAGGGGAGATGCTCCACTTAGCTCTCCAGCAGCAGGTATCGTTGGTATCCTACTACCTATGCTTGCTGCTGGAGAGCTGTACATTAGCGGGTCGATACCTGTGCATTGGCCCACTGTATATATTCTCACATTCCTGCGGCCAGATTAACTAAGCTGCTGGTTTGAAAAAGTGTAGATGTTGCCCATAGCAACCAGTCAGATTCTAGCTGACATTCTCCATGTATGTAATAGAAAAATGAGAGCTAGAATCTGATTGGTTGCTATGGGCAACATCTCCACTTTTCCAAACCCGCAGCTTAGTAAATGCAGGACTGCGGCATTCCACCTATGTGTGATATCACACACATGACAGAGCGCCAAGACTATGTTCTGGGCCCCCAAATTTCTGGTGGCGGAGTGCCCATCCAGACCCCTGCCAGCACCTTCGCTATGGGCTCCAGATATTTATTTTTCCCGCCCTGACTACAAACTCCGACCCAAGCACTTACTGTATTGCAGATACGTTGCTTGCTTACAGAGCTTGTGTTTACATTACCCATCAACGTTTTATATAGGGACAGCTGTTTAATCCACGTTGAGCTAGCGCTGGGCACTGCTCTGTGTACACAGCCCTGGGCGTCCTGTTCTGCAATGTGCGCTCTCTATCACAGCACTCACTGTTCCGTCGTCTCCTTGTGGATATGCTGCAAGAACAGAGCCCTTTGCCGGCTAACGGCTTAGCACATAAAACCCTCTCAGACCACAAGGGGTGCGACTTGATGGGCATACAAAGAAAAAGCTGGAGAGGATATTTTCAGCAGCTCACGCTGTACAATCCGCTTTCTAATATGTCCTCCCATCTCCGTATCCCCCAAAGAACCAACACCTGGTTAGTCGATTTAAACGTGGTAATGAGCTGGCAAGCAGGGCCAAGGCGTGCTGATATTAAATGTAACTTCTGTTCCACTTCCCTGTCAACAACGTGTTATTGGAAGAAAAATCACAGCCTGCCTGTTAGGGCGCACTGAGTGATTGATGGGGGCTGTTTATCTGAGCTGGAGGTGGTAGCAGAGCAACAGCAAAAAACCTGAAGGTCCTTTCTAAAGTCCCTACTGGCTTGTCACTTTCCAAGATAAGCAAAGTCTGCTCCTCTCTGCCTAGATAGGGTTTGACAGTGTGTCCTGTACCCAGCTTGTTTTCTGCTGCTCTGTGAGAGGAGAGAGTGCAAGAAATCAGCTTTAAACAACCCCAGCTGGATTAGCCTGACATTCATAAGTCATGCATGAGCTCTGCCTTGGAAAAAAACATTGCGACACTGTGCTCCACAGACTCCGCTGCTAATTTAACCACAGCAATAAGTATGAGCCTTCCAAGTACAACTGCACTGAACGTTTATTTTTATTTTCTTGGAAAAAAAAATAACAAAAACAACAATAATTTAAAAAAGCTTAATATGGACAAATAAGTAACAGTCAGGGGGCCAGATTTACTAAGCTGCGGGTTTGGAAAAGTGGAGATGTTGCCCATAGCAACCAATCAGATTCTCACTCCCACTTTCCTATCACATACTAGAAAATGTTAGCTATAATCTGATTGGTTGCTATGGGCAACATCTCCACTTTTCCAAACCCGCAGCTTAGTAAATCTGGCCCAGGGACTTGATAGAACTGAGGACCGGATCCATAATTCTAGTGACGCTGCAAAGTTCTGTACATATGAGGGGGAACTCCCACTCCTTTACGTTTTATGCACCCTCCCCATGGAAAATGTCCTGTTGTTGCAAAGGCATCCATCACGGAAGCCTGCATCATGAGGATGCGGATCACTTGTTGTGCATAAATGTGCAGGAACGCAATGCGCCTGTTTTCCACTACAGTGACAGCTGTCGTCAGTGATTAGCCAGTTTCCGGAGAGGCAGCGTCGTTTTCATCCCCATCCCACAACCTTACCTTAACACTCTCTAAACTCTAAACTTAACTCTCCCCATTCCATAGCCTAACCTTAACCCTCCCTTCTTCACAGCCTAACCTTAACCCTCCCTGTTCTGCAGATTAACTCTAAAACTTCCTGCCCCGCAGCCACCCTAACCCAGACTTACAAAGTAATAGTATTCAGCACTGTCCCTGTTCCAGGATTGAAATAGCCTTCATGAAAAAGGTGTTGTCACTGAAAAAGTTACAACTAAGCTGTCGATGGTATCGGTGGAAAAAATGGGGTGGTCACAATGGCAACTACATCACCGTCCAAAGACATAACCAGCCTCCAGGAGAGCCCTTGTTGGAATGATTATCAGGTATTCAGTAACAGATTTTGCAATGTTACCCTGGGTAACATGAGTCTAGTAATGGAGTCATTGATGGGGAACAAAAGACACAGAAACTGCCAGGGACCAGGGACTGTGTAATCTGTCACTATCTCTCTGGGAATTGTCCAATGCAATAAATAGAGTTGTCACACTCCTGACCTCTCCTGAGGCTGCGTGACTTATGTGTGACAAAGGGTTAAAAAAATAACCACCTGGTCTGTTCTACAATGATTAATTCCCCCTGTTTAGCGATCAATCCATGACCAAGGTTTATTGGGATAGCATTAAAATTGTCGTTTCCATGCTGGGTCGGGACAGGTGAGGACGGGAGTGTGTACCCATGGTAAGAGGAGGGGAGAGCCTTATTTTCCCTGGGATATGGGGGCAAAGCCAGACATACGCTCGCCCGTGTATTTATGCGTAAAAGCGCCCAATTGTACTTCCTGCGCATGCGTGCGGCAGATGTTACACAAAGAAACGTTGAGCGTATGGTCCTTGAGCATACCAGATTCGTAACAATGCATGAAGGGGGGTGTCAGCCATACGAAACCCGTAATTACACTTCGTTGGCGTGGAGAGGTATTTAAATCGTACAGTATGGGCATGCTACGCGTTGTAAATACACATGCATGCTATGGACGCCTGTGGTTACGCTCAGAAAAGTTAAGGTAGGATTTGGTCGGCGCAAGACATCATAAATACAGACGACCAAGGGGAGTTCCTAAGGGATTGCTTCGTATTTACGCACAAGGGCGTATGATTTGTGTAGGTCTGGATCAGACCCATGAAGTGTAGATGTTAAGGTAGGGTTCTTCTGTTGGATGTTCCGTGCATGCGAGTGGAGTTGTCCTAGGACTTACCAGTGGCATTGGACTTAGGATCGCGCAGAGACCTCCACTACTGCTACAGCATTGACCACAACGGCAGTGGATCCAGCTCATAAAGACATTCAATTTATTCAAATGGTTTCTTATAAAGCAAGGGTGAATATGCTGAAAGAGTTGGGGCAGTACGGTGGCGCAGTGAGTAACACTTGTGTCTCACAGCACTGAGGTCATGATTTTGATCCCTGGACTAGGCCTTATCTGTGTGGAGTTTGTATGTTCTACCCGTGTCTGTGTGGGTTTCATCTGGGTGCTCCGGTTTCCTCCCACACACAAAATTTGTGGTGTAAAACCTGGGTGTGTCTTATACAGTGGTTGTAGCCTGCCAGGGAGCCGGGGAAATCCCCGGTGGGTCCCCAGTGCCTGCAGGCTCAACCGCTTATTGCCCTGCAAATGAACCGACTGTGCTGTGCACAGCCACGGCTCTACCGAATAACACTAGCGTGACCTAAGTCACATCAGCGTCTTCTGCAGAGCATGACACGGGGGAGAGAGCTGGAGGGAGAGCCAATGTACCGGTAAGTGTGCTGTGTCTTTGGAATGGGGGATGTGAAGGGACATAGAGAGGGGCAGTAAGATTGGCTGGACACAAAAGAGGGGGCAATAAGACTGGCTGGACACAAAAGAGGGGGCAATAAGACTGGCTGGACACAAATAGAGGGGGCAATCAGGCTGAATGGACACAGAAGGAGGGCAATAAGACTGAATGGACACAAAAGGAGGGGGCAATAAGGCTGAATGGACACAGGAGGGGGCAATAAGACTGAATGGACACAGCAGGAGATGCAATAAGGATAAATGGACACAGAAGGAGGGGCAATAAGGCTGAATGGACACAGAAGGAGGGGCAATAAAGCTGAATGGACACAGAAGGAGGGGCAATAAGACTGAATGGTCACAGGAGGGGCAATAAGGCTGAATGGACACAGAAGGAGGGGCAATAAGGCTGAATGGACACAGAAGGAGGGGGCAACTTAACTTTATTAATACATTATTTTCCAAATTTTGGGCCCCAAAATGAAGGTGCTCCAATGGGGTAGAGACTGATGTAAATGTGAAATGTTTGCTATAAAGTGCAACATAATCTAAAAAAAAAAACCTTTAATAAATAATAATAATATTAATAATAATAATAAATAAAGAGTGCACTTGTTGTGCAAAGGTCACTTTCTGTCCTGGGACTGCAATAGACTGGGACATTTCTCTCCCATAGTCAATTAAAAGTTCAAACTATAATCTCATTTCAGGCATTTTAAAGCCACCTTCACCCTCCTCTGCCCCCACCTCCTTCCTTTCCAACAAAATTGACTTTTTATGGTTGTTTACTCCGCAGGATATAAGCAGCACACAAATATTTTATCTCTCTCTCTCTCTCTCTCTCTCTCTCGGCAATAAAAGGTCACTTCATAATCCTAAACTACTACATTATATACAGGATATTGAATCTTACCATGAGAGGAGGCTTTTTTTTTAGTGTACACTAACTTTAAATGCAATCTATACCAAAATTCATGTCCGAATTCCCCCTAGATATAATTATTTGTTTATTGAGATACCCATTATTTTATTGATTATCATTTATGTTTTGGATTCTGAGATGCTTTTATTCTCAATATTATATCATATTGATACATTAACTTGAATTGTAAGGTCATTGGATTCTCAAAAAAATAGAGCATGTTGTAGTAGAGAGAGATTGACTTTGTTAAAACAGCAGATAGATCAAGTAGAATAATTATAGTGTAGTGACCTTTGGAGTTAGCATTTAATCGTTACTTTAGTAAGAGCAGTTTCTGTGGAGTAGAGGTTCTAGCAGGGAATTATCAGGGAAAGATGGATAGACAACTATAAATAAACTTGATTGTGCAGTAGATTAGGAGACACTTGGAGTAGTGAAACTGTGTAATGGCTAGAGAAGATCTATCATGTTAAACAGCCTTCTTCATTCAAGCTTGCCAACTTTCCAAATAATCAACCCCTATTGCTTCCCATTCCTCTGATTCCTCCCTTTGTGTATACTCTGTCTGTCTTCCTTGGGTGTGGTATATAAAATCTACAGTCATTTGCTCAACAACATTAGGTTGACAGTGTATAAATTTTAAAAACCGTCCCCCCTGCACAGCCTAACCCTGTAGCCTATCCCTAACCATCCTCTCTCAAAAGTCTAACCTGAACCAACCCCTCTCTGCAGCCTAACCCCAACTGAACCCCTCTCTGCAGCCTAACCCTTACTGTTTCCTCTCTGTAGCCTAACCCTAACTATTCCCTCACCGCAGCCTAACCCTAACCATCCCTTCTGTGCAGCCTAAGTCTAACCCTTACCATCCCCCACTGCAATCTAACAATAACCATTCCCCCATTGCAGTCTCACCCTAACCATCCCCTTTCCACAACCTAACCCTAACTGATTCCTCTCCGCAACCTAACTCTAAGGGCCTTATTTACTAAAGTTGATTTTTAAAGCGATTCTACATCGATCATCGCTGAGTTTTAGCAGTGATTTTTTTTACCAAAAATCGAGGCATTTATTATGCCTGAATTTTTGACATCGATGTAGAATCGCCATCGATTTTCTATTGAAAAGCACGGCGATTCTCCATTTCAAAATCGCCATGCGTTTTTCACTGCATTTGCAGGTAGAATTCTATCACTTATCCTGCCGACGCATATACTACTATAAGGAAAAGCATGGCCATGTGTTTGTGGCCATTCTAATCCTTATAGTAGTGTAAGCAGCAGCCTAATAAGTGATAGAATTCTACCTGCAAATGCGGTCCCTAAAACATGTAAAAAAAAAGTACCCAAATAAACATTGCAATAGTACATGACCTACCACTACATGTTAACGTAAAAGTGTAAAAAATGTCCCTTAGTGTGTATCTCGATTATAATGGTGGCCACCATGACAAAATGTCCTCTAAAGTGTATTTAACTGTAAAAATGTGTAATAAAATAATAAATAAATGTTGCGACTCACTGTTAAGCAGTCATCTCTCTTGGGATGACTTGCTTGTATTTTCAGCTTCTTCTGAAGATCTTCTTTAAATGCTGCTTGAAGATGCTTGTCACCTTGCATGAAGATGTTCTTCCAGTGCTGGCAGCTGGTCTTCGGTCTCTTCTGGCCCTTTCAACGACGCACTTCTTCGTCCTCCTCAGTGTCCCCGCTACTAATGACCGGTGTCCACCATTATAATCGATATACACACTATGGGACATTTTTTACACTTTTTATTCAGGGTGTTAACATGTAGTGGTAGGTCATGTACTATTGCAATGTTTATTTGGGTACTTTTTTTTTTACATGTTTTAGGGACACATAACACATTTGTAGGTAGATATCTATCACTTATCAGGCTGTTACTTACACTACTATAAGGATTAGCATGGCCACAAACACATGGCCATGCTTTTCCTTATAGTAGTATATGCGTCAGCAGGATAAGTGATTGAAAAATGCATCTAGTGTTTTTTACTTGGTGAAAAACACGTCAGCTATGTTGACATGTGTTTTTCTATTAAAGTGTGGGTCGCTTTCTAGTAAAGCACCTCACACAGGAGGCGATATTTTTTTTTTTTAAGCCCTCATGGATCGCACCAACAGCGATTTAGTAAAATTGCCTTTAGTGAATGATCTATGTTGTATAGGTAACATTAGAAAAATCGGGACTGGGAAGGTAGAGCGATGTTGGTCGATTTGGTGGTGAAAAAGCCCAAAGTCCCGGGACTTTAGCTTTAGTAAATACGACAATGGTGAAAAAACAGCTAAAGTCCCGGGACTTTGGGCGATTTTGCCAATACCGACCTTAGTAAATGAGGCCCTTAAGAGTCTACCTAACAGCATCCTTACCCTGGACCTGATTCTCA
Source organism: Limnodynastes dumerilii (assembly GCA_011038615.1). Taxonomy (NCBI): domain Eukaryota; kingdom Metazoa; phylum Chordata; class Amphibia; order Anura; family Limnodynastidae; genus Limnodynastes; species Limnodynastes dumerilii. The sequence continues at coordinate 16,839 of WWET01004464.1, read as the reverse complement.
AATAGGCTTGGGAGGGGACTTATGAAAGTCACTTGCGTGACATGTAAAATCGGCACATGCGCACACCACATTTACGTGTCATAAGGTCTTCCACACGGAACTTTGGACCGGATCCAGACCCACGTTCCCTTTACGTTTCAACACGTAGCGTATTTATGCTAGCGTAATTACTGTGCACTCCCCTCGCTCGTAAGTACTTTGGCCATTTTACGCTTTCCAAACCCTACCTTACCTTTTCAAAGTGTAACTACTGTCAGCCGTAATGGCTGCACGTACGTAAGTGCCTAAGCACGCCCATACTGTACGATTTAAATGCCTCACCCTGCCTCCCAAGCGTAATTACGGATGGCTGGCACGCCCCTTAGTTCGTAGTTCCGCTCTTGATACAAGGCTAGTACGTATGTTCTGAGTTACGTGCCGTAACATCTGCCACGCGCATGCACAGTACATACAAAATAGCATTTTTACGCCTCAGGCTAGCGTAAATACGCTAGTGGACGTAGGTCTGGATTTGGCCCCTTGTCCCTGGATAAAGTGTTATTTATGACCTATCTACAGGGTTTTGTATAGATTATGAATTTGAACTCAAATTAGAGATTTTAATTCCACTGTGACATTCAACAGCGCAACACAGGAGGAATCCATGATGCTTTCCAAAAAGGTTATTAGGCTTGAAGATTTCCAAAGGTCAGACCAAAAGAAAATAATCTTACATAAGGAGGCTTTGGAGAACATCAATAGCAGCGTATTTACATGATATCTCTCAGTTACAACGACTAACAAATCAATAGATTTTTGTTCTCTGCTGCTGCTTTCAAATAGAATGGAATTTAGAGGGCAATTCATTTGCTATTCCGGAAGGTGACGTCTATCTAGGATCTTCCGTCTGTAAGGCCCACTAGATAATAATAGTTAATTTTCATTATACACTATTTTTTATTGTTGTTTATTATTATTATTATTATTATTATTATTATCATTAGTAGAATTATTATCATTTTTTTATTATTTTTTTTTTTTATTAAAATTGAACACAAAACTGCTTATTTATGCATTCTGAATGCACAAGGTTCCATTTCCAGAGATTTAATGTAATTAATAGTGTTCATGATGCTGGGTGGAATTTGATATACCACACAATGCATACCCTCCAACATTTTATAATAGAAAATCGGTACACCTGTGGGCGTGGTTTGTCCCGTTAAGGGGCGGGGCTCTAATCTCCTTTCATTTGCATGTATGATAAGGTGTAAAATCTCATTTACACCTTATCATATGAGCTAAACACTCACAGGAGAGGGTAGGAATCTGTGCCCGCAGTTCTGCTATAGTGATCAGATTCTGCAGGGCTGAAAAAGGAGTATAGGGGGGAGGGAGCAGCTGGGCCACAATCCAGTACAGGAGCCCTTTTAGCCGGTACAGATCATTAAAAACGGGTACTGTACCTGCTACAGTTGGAGGGTATGCACAATGCAACACACTATCTGTTAGCACATATATAAATAGGAGTTTTAGTTTACAATATAACTACAGGTATGAGGAATTAAGCTCACCTTCTCAGCATCCTGTAGGTGAGTCTCCAACTGTGTTGCAATATGTGTACTCAGAATGTCTATGTAAAGACAATTCCTCCATTTAATATGCATGCAGCAGCCATGTATTTACTCAGAGGTCATATTTTGTCCTGGCTGTACCTTTTACATTGTTATACACTTGCACACATTCCATATATGTGAAAATAAGCATAGCCAGGGTTCTCTTGCTACTAATTATTAATTTACTTTTGGAGCCTGATTCCTCATAGGTATGGCTGCTGTGTATTTATTCAGTGGAGAATTTGTCTTACCAAAGACATTCTGAGTACACGTATTGCAACACAAGGTTTCACCTACAGGGGGATCCCTGACGCTGGGCAGGTGTGATTAATCCTGTATATCCATATTGTAACCTAAACCTCCTATTTATGCATGTGTTGACATATAGTGTTATATATTGTTTGGTATGGCATGCCGGCACAGTATTTGTTGCTTTACTGTAACAATATCAAATAACAGGGAGGACCCAATGCAGGTAAAATAGAAGTGTTATAGGGGCAGAACTGGAACCACTGGTGGAGCAGCTGCTTCTGTGTCCTGGATCCCAAAGTGACTCGGGAACCTGCTGCAGCACAGACAGAGCCCTGAACCAAATTAGCCAAAGTCTGGTCCATCAAGGGGCAGAAGGTCTCATGAGATATTGTCACATGACCATCAATGCTCAACACAACTGAGAGGGTAGCGGGTGGCCCTAAGCATATTTTTGTACCTGGGCCCATCATGATTGTTCCACCAATGGAAAGGTTTACTGTAAAACTCATTAGTATGCATGGAATAGGGGCAAATCCATGTTTCTCTTTGGGGGTGCTATATTACATTTCCTTTGCGAGTCCCTGGTCCGAACGGCTGCTTTTAGAAATAGAGACAGATGAAAGTTCCTTTTTCAGCTGTCTCTATTTTGAATGGCAGCCATTTTCTATTTTTTTTTAATGAATGCCTGAGTGTGCCGATCGGCATACTCGGCCATTCATTTTTACTGCAGACCCGCCACTGCTGACAGCTCTGGAAAGGTGAGCAACCTTTCTGGGGACTTTTAGAGTTAGAGGGGGGTTAGGCTCTTAGGAAGGGAGGGTTAGGGCCATAGAAGGGTCAGGTTAAGATCAGGGTGCAGGAAGAGGGTCTTAGGGTTAGGCTATAGAGAAGGGAAGTTTGGGGTCAGGCTAGGGAGAACGGAAGGTTAGGGTTAGGGTCAGGCAAGGCGTGGTTAGGGTAATGGAAGGGGAGGGTTTGGGTTAGAATTAGGGAAAGCCAAGTTTTTTTCACTTACCTATCGGAGCACCGTGTTTGATGCTCCGGGGATCGATTGCTATGCCTCATCGAGGCATAAACAATCGATATGCCATCCAGTTCGGAACTGAAATAGGGCCGTTCGAAGTGGAGACCCACACTGATTACATTGTAATATATACATATGGGTGCGTCCTGATTAAGCTTTGTGTATCACCAGTTCTGGTGCGGATTGTGTTCTTGCTTCTCTCTAGGGCTGTACTCATCTTCTAGGCTTTGAAATTGTGTTTTTGTGAGATGGGATTATCCATCTTGGTCGCTATAAACCCAAGGACAAAAAAAGAGACCAATTACGACACAGTGTCCATATCCTAATGAAATGCACCTTCGAACACCAGATGATTCAGTGGTAGCTGTGCAGCACAATATCATTTAAATGCCGGTCATTATGTTCAGACTAATAACACCAACGACGCCTTGGTTAATATGTTGTGTCTTCTACATTTATCCTGTTAAAACCTTCATCACAGATCATAGAGCCACTACTTTATGGCTGAGAAGCCTCGGAACAAGCTGCATAACAGCGGCAAGTTATATCCTGACTAGAATACATTACAAGAGGCTATCATATGTATTATGCAATTTCCATTAAGTGTCATTCAACAGGCAGTGCATTATAGTTTAGATAGCTTACATGAAACCCTGCCAAGACATTAGCAACTTACTGGCAATCAATTTAAAGTGGATTTTATAGCCGCAGAATCTGCAATATAGTGTCGTGGTGCATACAAACTCAAGATTATTATTTTAGGGGCTATGCAGTGAATCTCCAAGTGGATTGGGGTACGCAATATTATCTCATTATTAATATTGATTTTCTTGTGTGTTTATGCTCAGGAACTATATCAGGCTTGGGATCTTGCTGGCAAATTTAAACTTGTTGGGCCGGTTGCCCTTTAGGATCATTTTAATACCTATTAAGCTGTTGACATGTCCTAATTCAGTACAGTACAGTCCATGGGGAGATGGACATCTGTCTTGGACAGGCAAGTGGAGATCTTAGTTGAGATCCGACATCATGAATCAAAGTAGGAATCGCTAACTTCAGATGATGGTCCTGCAGGTGAACTACTTGTTGAGTATATCACACACACATAATGGCCAGAAGCAGACAATTCTGGGCCCCATAGCAAGCCTGCTCCGATGATGTGATTTTTTCTATTATTTTTTGCGTCAATGAAGCAATGACAGCCATCAATTCTTCTCACCCATCTAGACGTCTGCCTGCCCTACGGGGCTCAGCATTCTCTACTTTTGTCCTATGACTTGACCCCTTTACAGAATGCCTGCATAGCCCCGAACCAATGTTTTGGTCAATGGTGCCTTTGGTCTAGATTGTGTTCTTATTTGTAGGTGCAGTTTTAACAACTAAGGACAAAAGTGTTGTCCAAGCTGTTTAACTCAAATGAGTGACCTGTTTGTTGTCCCACGCTGGTGTTTTTTTTTGTTATTTACCGTTTCCTCAGACATACTGGACCGTATTCACACTTAAGAGTGATTTAGGTGCGGACAGAACGGCACCTAACTCACTCGTTCAGCCTCTAACTCACTTAAGAGTGCCATTAGGCTACCTTATGTTACGATAATGGCTCTCCCCACCTCCTCCTCGGCTAATCTAAATCCCTCCCCACTCCCACTTCTAGCTAAACACTCCTGAGGTGGCATTACACCGCCTCTTTCTAACTAAACTACTCCATAGGTTATTTCGGAAATCTACGCAGCTATGAAGCCGAAGCTGGTGTGAATACAATCCAATGTCATATATTAACCATTCTTTGATGTTTTCGCATTGCAGGACTGAGCTCGTATCTCCTCCATTGCAAAGTGCAATCCTATATTCCATACATGTGAGGGCAATTCACTCCCATCCTGCGTATGGCACTGCCAAACCCTGGACCTAAACCTAAAATAGGGCTAGTGTGTAATGAAGCATCATGCTTAACCAAGCCCTTACTGTACGATTTAAATACCTTCCCTCGGCCACCATGGGTATATGCTCTACGCATAAAGGGTCACCAGACCCAGTGTCAGAAAAGGTTTACTATGCGTAATCCAGAATTGATCATAGTGTGTTCCATAACTGCCATGTGCACACATGCGCAGTCATCCTTATTGGTGTCTAATACCTCCATCACTGTGGGGAGGGCATCCGAGACTTTTTTCCTGGACTCAGAGAGAGGGGGCCCACTGATACTCATCTTATCTGATAACCTACAGCATTCAGCGGAAGGTTACTTGCTGCTGGAGAGGTGTAGAAGGCAGGGCAATGTGCAGAGAAGGATATCCCTCCACATCAGCCCACTAAGAATCAGAACTACAAGTCCACCGTGCTCTGCCCCCTATGTGATGTCACGTGAGGGCAGAGCGCCACAGCCTGTATCCCAGGCCCCAAAACCTCATAATTAGAGAAGTGATAAAATGATCAATGATGTAGCACAAATAAATTATCACTATCTACGTAACAGAGATAAACAAAAACAACTGCATAATCAGGGCCGCCTTCAGAATTCATGAGGCCAGGGACACACCAGTCTCCCCCCCCCACTATGTGACATCATCAGTGACATCATGTGGGTGGGGCCTCGCAGAGCTGCGTTACCATCTGGCCGGTGCGCAGGGAAATTCTTCTCTGCGCCTTGGCCCTGTAATGATGACAGGGCCCCATCAGTTGCGGGCCCGGGACAGTAGACCCGGCTGTGCCCCCCCCTTCCTCTCCGATGGCGGCCCTGTGCACAATTCCACATCAATCCCATTTTATAATTGGACAGACTCTTTCACGGAGGTGTAAATGTCCAATGATAAAATCTGTGAATGATGCATCTTTATCCCTTTCCAAAAAAATTCTCTTTTACAGATTATTTGCACATTCGCATTTTGGCAGAACAGAGATGGAGCATCGACAATTCATGAATGTTGCTCTGAGGTTGGTGTACACAAAGCAACACTTACAATCAGACGCTGCCAACTGAATGTGAACACTGTAGAATCCAAACACGAGGTCAGTAAAGATTTCTCTTTCCTACTCATTAAGCAACACTTGCAGCAAACCACTGGAGATTTAATTATTTGTGTGTACCTGCGAAAAGGAATCAGACCTTGTTACCGTGACAATGAATCAGTGCAGTTACCCCCATGCATGATGGGAGGGGCTTGCGAGGTGCCCGCGTATTCGCACTGCTCACTGAGGATAAAGACAGATTAGCTACGACTGCTTCTTGGCAGAGCAGATGGGACAAGCATGGCGTTCTGAATCCCGACAAGGGAAGAGCGCAGGCTGGCTGCCAGTTCCACTCAGTTTTACAGAAGACGGGAGCTGGGAGAAAACATCGGAGAGGGGAGGATGAGTCAGAAGGACGGGGAAAGAGCCTCAGTGTTCATTAGATGATTGTTAACTAACAAGTGACTGTTTAATACTTTGCTCTGTGCCAGTAAGGCTGGCCATACACCAGGAGATAATCTGGCACCTTAGCGGGTCAGCACAGCATGTATGGCAATAATCTGTTGTGTCTACATGACAGGTGCTGTGATCTGCTGATTTTCAGCAGATCTCTACAGAGGCCAATGCAGTAATTTTAGAGGTATGTTTGTGTATGTGTATGTGTGTGTGCGCGTGTGAGAGTGTGTATATGTGTGTGCATGTGTTTGTATGTGTGTGTGTGGAGGGGATGCCAAATACTTGTTAAAATACTTGTTAAAGATGTGGGCTATATTAGGGGGCATGAAAATGGCACACTATATAAAGTATATGTGGGGTTTATTGGGGGGCTGGGAATGGCAACTTTTATAATATATGTGGGTAATAAGTACACAGAATATCATGTGTCATTTCCCTAATGTACCCCAGAGCTGCCAACATTCTATAAAATGTTGGAGGGTATGGTTCACCATATATTAGAGGACTGGAGAAAACACACTGAGCACAATCCATAAGAGTCTTGATAATCATACTAGTGTATACCCAGCTTTACACACCTTTGGATGAATGCACCTTGTCTACATTGTACATACCTGCAAACAATAATTCCAATTCTCGGGCTGGATCCAGACATGATAACATCAGGCCACTTATGCATGCTAAGTGTGCAAGTGGCCTGAAACGACCAGATGTTATGCTAGGGTTATGATAGTAACACTAGCGTAACAAGAATCGTACAGAACTCAATTCCGTACAAGCCCATTTGTGAGCAAATGGCCTATGCTTCCCCTCTGCCCACTTAAGTGGGCGTGGGGAAGCATGGTAATTGTACAGTGTGGGAGAGGGCTCTGGTGCGGATCAGCGGTCGTATGGACCACTAATCCACACGACTGATTTAAGACAGGCTTATGGCAGCGTAAGCTGTCATAAAGCCTACACGAGAGAGGAGAGTGGCAGGGGGCATGCACTCCCTTCTCTCTATCGGAAGGGCCGGCCCCCACACGTATGACGTGCAGGGGTCTAGATCCGGTCCCTAGTTATTGAAGCCAGTTGACGACGCGTTGGTGTTTCTAAGTTCATTCTTCATTCTTGCAACTTTATATCAGCCCCTTATATGATGTATATTAATCCTCAGAAAAAGGGATTTGCAGAAGTAAATGACATTCGGCTATTTTGACTTTTTACTATTGCCTTTAAAACTGCTCGGTGACTTGCCAAAGACACATTGATTTGGAAGTACAGAGAGCAGTAAATTCAATTGCTCTTAACTGGATTGTTTGGGTTTTTACTTTGCTATTTTTTTTGTCTCCTTCACAGTCCGGGGATTTTAATTAAATGGCAAAGTTAAGTTTGGAACTCACTGTGTTGGCAAAAAATAAGTAAATTGTTTGTTTAACTATTATTATTGCTTTTGTAATTAGGACATTTTCTAGATCCAAAGGTCATCGTATCATTGGCATCCAGTAGGGCATATTTACTGATATTGGACAGGATCCAATTCCCAGTGCGTTTTCCGTACGCGTCGCAGTGTTTATTCCGGTGTGAACAGTCACACTTGCGGATCGGCGGTCTGTCGGCCGCTGATCCGCTTGGAAGTGGGTGATCAAACCCACACTGTACAATTTAAATGCTCACCCCCACCCAACTTGGTGGCTGGAGGGGAAGCGCAGCCCCTTTCTACTTAAACTCCATTGTACGAAACTTAGTTCCGTACAATGGAAGTTTTGTTAGCCCCTGATTACGCACTTTGCACGTGTAAGTGATCTCACGGTATTATGTAACTATTTATGGGGTAGATCCAGAACTACGTCCGTCTTCCATAGACAATAAACAATGCAATCTTTTAGACCGCATATACGCAATCTACGTATCGAAACGATACGCAGATTACGTACAATAGCTACTACGCATGCGCAGTAGCTACTGTTTATTGAACTACGTCCGTCTATGGAAGACGGACGTAGTTCTGGATCTGGCCCTCTCAGGGGCGTAACTAGAATTCTGTGGGCCCCACACCAAAATTTAGAACAGGGCCCCCATGTCCACACTATAATATATATATTAAATTAAAAAAAGTGAAAACAAAAAGGAAAAACTGCATGTTATCAATAGTTTT
>WWET01004463.1:112960-127467 GCA_011038615.1 Limnodynastes dumerilii | reverse complement strand
AATTGGGTGTGGCGCAGTATCCACATATATTTCTCTCTCTGGCAGAGTTTAGTATACCTATTACCCCCCCTATCAGTTTCCCTAATATGTTCCACTCCACAGAGGGTAACCAGGAGAGGATCATTATGGTGAGTCGCTGTTAATATGTTTATATAGTGTGTGTGTTCTGAGTCCCTGGGTAATGTTTCTCCGATGTTCCCGGAACCGTTCCTTTAATTTCCTTGTCGTTCTACCTACGTACTGCAGGCCGCACGGGCACTGCAGTACGTAGATCACAAAGGTACTCTCACAATTAATATATTCGCGAATGGGGAAATCCACCCCCCTAGAATGGGATTTAATAGACTTAACCCTATACTGGATGTGTTTACACGTTAGGCAAACTTTCTTACCGCACCAATAACACCCTACTTCTCTATCATGGACCCTCCCGATGGTACTGGGGCCTACCAAAACTCGGCTAGGGGCCAAAAAATTGCCCAAGTTCTTATTTTTCTTGAAGACTATACGGGGTTTATCCCCCAGAAGGGGTGCCAAAACTGCATCTTGTTTTAATAGATAAAAATTATTATTGATGACCTCCCTAATTTTCCTTGATCTATTGTTAAATTTAGTGACATAACACACCTCATCCTTATGGGTGTTAACCTTAGACACAGAAATCCCATCCTTGGGAACCAAGAGCTTAGACCTTTCCAAACAATTAGCCCTCTGTAACGAAGCTTGCAGCAATTCTTCGGGGTATCCCCTGTATTTGAAATCTTTGAGTAGATTGTCGGCTTGAAGCTTAAATTCTGTGTTTTCCTCACAGTTCCTCCGGATACGGGTTAATTGCCCATATGGTATGTGTCTAACCCACGGACGGTGATGTCCACTGCGGAAATGTAAAAAGTTACACGCATCCGTGGGTTTGGAGTAGTTCTTTGAAATAACCCTATCTTCACTAGTGGAGAGGGTGATATCCAAGAAATTCACCGTATGTGCATTAAATGTGGATGTGAATCTCAAATTAAAAGTATTAGTGTTTAAAAAGGAAATAAATTTGTCTGCTCGTGACTGTGTCCCTTTCCAAACTATAAAAATGTCGTCTATGTACCGCATATAGTGCACCAGGTTCGCCCCAAATTCGTCTCGCCACACCATAGGGAAACTGATAGGGGGGGTAATAGGTATACTAAACTCTGCCAGAGAGAGGCCTTCTGGATGTTCAGGCTCCAGACCCTGGCTCCTAAAGGCCTCAATGATATGGTAGAGTTTAGGGATACTGGATACTGAATTGTTTTACCTTTATTTCTTTATTAGTTTGCTTGCTTTCTATATCTCCCATGTTTACATTTATATGTCATTAGTTATTGGTGTTTAAGAGGGAATGGCAGCCCTCCATTATGCTGTATTCATATTCATCATGGGGATGATTAGGTTTATCCGCTCTATTTATCATCTACAGAACACGTTTACAACTGACTGGTCCTGCAAGGTCCATTTTGGCATCTTGCCTTTCAGATAGGTTAGTGAGGTTGCTCCCATTATTACTATTATTATTATTTTTTATTAAACACCCTAGATAAGGGCATTACTTTATCGGTATAAAGGTAGTCTGGGTCCATTACGTATATATCTTTTCCGCATAGATTAGATACTTGGTATGGAATAGGATGAATTGGTTTCTCGATACCAACATTTGAAGTTCCTCAGAACATATAATAGTACACATGTTCTTATTTATAGTACTTTATATATATAAGGGTTGGTTATCGAATTATCCCTACCTAGTATCTGTATTATGTTCGTTATATTTATTAGTATCTATTCATATTGTTTCTATTTACATGTTTGTTAGTGTTTTTATTTTTACATTTTTATTTATTTATTTTTAACTTTTAATTGTATTTATTTTTATTTTATCTTTATTTTTATTTTTATTTTTATATTTATTTTTATTTTCATTTTTATTTTTATTTATTTATACTGTTTATTGTTTTCAGTTTACATTCATATTTATTTTTATACACTTTCATATTACCGTTTAGCCCCAGATAAAATTAAACATGTATTCCAAAAGAACACAGTAACTTTGGGATATTTATGTTCGAAATGTTTTTGCAATATCTTTTATTATGATTATGTTTTGCTTTGTTCTCTACTGATCGATCTGGAACCTTATATATAGTTGATCACTCACTTAATTGTGATACCTGAATATTGTAATGGATTTTAAAATAGAGACTAATGTCTCTTTAAATATATTACCGAGCAGTGTTTTGTTTATTTATGGTTTGTTTTTGCTTTTATATGGAATGTATGTTTTTCATTTATGCACTAAGGTTCCTTAGGAACAATAAAGATTACTGGCATACTTTTAATCTGTCTTTTGGATAATATTCTAAATGAAGTTCCTTTTAGAATCAACTGTGTCATAAAGACTAATTAATACACCTGTGTAAAACAGAGCCTTATCAGAGAACCGTGATACATGCTTTGAAAAAGTCCCAGCACGGGACGAAACGCGTAAACGAGACTCACACACCACCACGTGCAAAGTCCCAGCTGTTATCATCATTAGGCAACCGCATCTAGTGGTCTTCGGTCCGTGGCACAAGAGAGAGGCGGGTGGCCTCCGCTACGTTCTCCATTAAGTTCCACGGAGGAATTTATTCCTTTCCCTGGACTCAGATTCAGGGAAAGGAATAAATTCTGGAGCGCCTGTCATAGATCTGCTTGGGAATTGTGATTACTGGCTGTTGTCCTATTACCATCACACGGAGAGTATATACTTCCTCAAAGGACCCCTGTTACAAGTATTAGCACTTAGCCCTAAGTGCTATCCCTCGGACACTTCTCACTTCTCACAAATAGAGAAGAGTTTCCTTCTCCCGAGTATGAGGCACATAATTCATCAACAGAGGCTTGGACAGTGCTTAAACATCTCAACCCTTATCCACGGTCTATCATAGTGCAACATTGTGGTCTCACCTGATACAAGAGTATCTTTATGCATGCCTATCGTATTATACAGCTGTGCACAGTTTTATAGTTTATTTTATGTATTTTTAGTGTTTTTTTGGTTTTTCTATAATACATTTTTGATTATATTTTACCACTGCTCGGTAAAATCATTGTTATTATACTGTTATTATAAGTATCCATTGAACATACAGTTCTTAGCGCTGGGATTTAGCTTTTTCTTCTTGTGCATTTCTGGGGGATTTGGTGGGATTCCCCCTTCTCCAGCAGCTTGATATTAGTATATATTAGTACCAACCCAGGTGTTTGTTATACACCCCTCTTCCTAGGTATTTGCCTGTATACACCCCAGTAATTCCCCTGAGTATGACTTGAGTTTTGTAAGTACTCAGGGGATGCTGGGGATTCAACAAACATGGCCTAGTATTAAGACTGACCCATTCTGGAGCCAGTTTTTGGTGAGATTGTCCAGACAGGAGTGAAACTTACACTCTTGGTCAGAAATAAGTCCTTGCCTCAGGGCGACCTTGTTTATTGGTTAAATAAATATGCAGACTTGGAGTCCCAGGGCCCAAGGGTGTATGGGGTGGGGCTTGGCCTGCCACTGTAAAGTTGAGGAGTTCGGGACTGGGAGTGGTGCATATTCCGTCCATTGCCCACATTGGTAGAGACCGGGTACAGTGTTTTTACCCAGGTCAGCCTAAGGTCTGCCACCGTTGTGGGTCTTCCCAGCATCTAAGCTCCTCATGCCCTGAAATCAAGTGCGCCTGGTGTCAGGCTTTAGGTCATAGGTCAACAGAGTGTGCAAATAAAAAATGTAAAGAGAGTGGGTGGGTAGCGCTAACAATATCAGGGATCGGAATGCGGTGCCAAGCTGCTGGTCCCTTTGGAGGTCTGACCCCAATACGTCAGAGATAATTGTAGGACAGGTGAGAGGAATAAGGGACGGATAGCGCTAAGGCTAGGGGTAGTGGGTGGTACTTATACACCCCCACCACATCGCCACCACATCCTTGAAAAAGTCACCATAGAGTGACGAAACGCGTTGGTTTGCACAGTATATTGTTTCACTGCAAAAATAAATCCACTTGATTAGCACACTGCTTGTCCGGCCTGCTTTATTACACACCAACCCGCACAGCGGGCGGAAGAATCAAAAGAACAACCCCCAGACACCAGCACTGCCTCCTGGAACAAGTACCACGTGGACGCCGCTGTTACCACGCCACCACGTCATCAGAAGGCGCTCGGAGACCGGCGCCACGCGCAGATAGCATCCAGGGACCTGGTACAACCCACGGACACCCTCCTCATCGACCGCACAAACAGCGCCTTCTTGTTATGCCCCTACACAAGATAGGCATCTGGTGAGTGTTACTCCCTCTCCTGTCCCCGCACACCGGAGATAACGCACCAGGAGCCCCCCCTCCTTCTTCTTCTCTCTCTCCCCCAACCTCCAGACGGACGCCCTTCTAAGCACCTGGAAGAAATCTGAGGACTACACAGAAACCCTGAGGACACAGCACAGGTCCACTGCACCCAGCCGCCACAAGTACAAACCCTTACATGCATTTCAGCAAGACACAGTAAGGGTGAGTGCACTTCAGTTGATTTTTTCTACATGCCATAACAATGCTACACTAGTTGTCTGCCTTCCTCTCCTCTTGTCTACTACATCTTGGCTCTACCGACAAGGACCTCCCTACAACTGCTAAATTCGGACTAAGGACTACTCCACGATATACTGGATACCTGCACTCTCAGTTATCCAATATATACGAACTTCTAACATATCCGCCCACCTACCCCCTTATATCCACACACCAGCACTATTATCACCCATTACATCTACACTCCACCCACTACCCCTAGCCTTGGCGCTATCCGTCCCTTATTCCTCTCACCTGTCCTACAAATAAAAAAATGTAACCTGTGTGGTGAGGGAGGCCACACATATGTTGGTTGCCCTAGGGCTAACCACAACAATGTGGTCTCTGATCAGAAGTTGCTTAATGTTCTTGAGGTGGTGGAGGCAGAGGCTACTATAGTGCCTGGTGCTAAAGCTTCCTTCTTTTCAGTGGTAGGGCCCAGTGGTCTCGAAAAGGTTAGCCAGGGTAATGTGTCTAAGGAAAATGCCCCAGTACTCCTATCTTATAAGTTTGAGATACTGTCATCTAATAATGTGGATATGGAGGAGGCGGTAGAAGAGATTACTAGGGGGGATGACGGTTCTTTCCAGTTAGTGGTTAAGGAAAAAGTGAAGCAAGGGGCCTCTGTTAAAAAGGGGAAGAAGGCTTTGTCAAAAACTAAGCACTTGAAAGGGGAGAGGGGTCAGGTTGTAGAGAGGAGGGTGGCCAAGGTAAGAGTAGAACGTATAGAAAAGGTAGCCCGTGTGAAGAAGACGGTGATAGAGTCTGGGTTAACGAATAAGGGGAGTTTATAGAAGGTATCCCGAATGGTCAGGGTAGTCAGGAGGAATGAGAAGGGTCAGGGGGGGAGGTTGTGGGTGGGAAGTTTGGGGGAGGTGGAATGGGACTGGTGGGTGGGATTTTGGGGGTAGGGGGGGAAAATTTGCCTAGTAGGAAGTCCCAGGTGGAGAGGGTTTCCGGGGATAAGGTCCTAGAGAGAGAAGATGGGGGTGGTGGTTTGGTGAATTCAGCTTTGGACTTAAGTTTATCAGATGATGATGCCATTCCTACGGGTGCAATAATCAAAAGGCGTGGGTCATCTGGTGAGGATGAGAGGGTGAAGGGTAGTAAGCAAGCAAAGAAGAAGTAAATGTTTTGGCTCCTACCTTCTATCACCTTGTAGGAATGGCTCTCCAGCCTATATCATTTGCCACCATTAATATGGCATCTGTATTGTCGGAACGTGCTCGTCATATGGCGCTCGTTTTTTTAGACTCTTTTTTATTTTTGCAAGAGACTAGGGTGGGGAGATTGGCTAATCTCCACAAGTGTAAGCATAGTTGGAGGCGTGGTGCCGTACGGTGGGCTGGCAGTCCTTTTTACTGGCATAGTAACCGTTCAATGGGTGATAGAGTTAGAGGTAGGTAGGTGTATGGTTATGGATATCATCTTGAGGGGGCATGATCTAAGGTTCATCAATGTTTATGGTCCCCAGTCTAAGTGGGAACAGAAATGCCTCTTCAGGAAGATAAAGCCCTTCCTTTTTACAGCCAAGGAGATGACTAAGTCTTTGGAGGTGACTTTAACACTGTCATTAGGCCCAAACACAGGGGGGGGCTCAAAGACTACCCTTGGCTATGACACCAATTTTCTAGTTAGTATGGTTAGAGAGGCAGGTCTGGTGAATGTGCACATTCGCCATTTCCCAGACCTCACGGACTTCACCTATTATAGTGGTAGTCGTAGGTCTAGGATAGATAGGTCTGAGAGCTGTGGAGTTCTCTGATCACGTTTGCCTTTGCGTGGCCTTATGTGCCTCAGAAACCCCTCAGAGAGGACGGGGTCTGTGGCGCCTAAACTCTCGGCTCCTGGAGGAGGAGGAGGTAAGACAGTCCTTCAGGGACTTCTTTCAAACCCATGAGACCCTTTTGGGGAGGAGTTCCTGTAGGTCAGAGTGGTGGGAAGTGTGCAAGGAAAGGACTAGGAAGCTTTTTCGACGCCTTGTAGCCGCAAGGAACTTGAGAAAGAACTGTGCTTACCAGTCTTTGAAAAGGAAACTCGATTTCCTGATCTCGGAGCAAGGGGATGCTGGGGAAATCTCCCGGGTGAAGGCTAAGATGAGAGAGTGTCAGTACGAATCAACTATAGACCTTTTAACTGCTTAATTGATGATGAAATAACAAGGGAGTAGCTCATACCTGTCCATGAAATAGCTTTTGAGTAAATTGTCCCATTACTTTTGGTCCCTTCTAAAGTGGGAGGCACATATACAAACCGTTGTATTCCTACACCGTTCACCTGATTTGGATGTAAATACCCTCAAATTCAAGCTGAAAGTCTGCAGTTAACGCACATCTTGTTTGTTTCATTTAAAATCCATTGTGGTGCTGTATAGAGCCCACAATATGAGAATTGTGTCAATGTCCCAATATTTATGGACCTGACTGTATATAGTATAGGTATAGGTGTAACAGCCTGTGTATAGATGGGGTACAGTATATGTAGTATAGGTGTAACAGGCTGTGTATAGATGGGGTACAGTATATGTAGCATAGGTGTAACAGGCTGTGTATAGAAGGGGTACAGTATATGTAGTATAGGTGTAACAGGCTGTGTATAGATGGGGCACAGCATATGTTGTATAGGTGTAACAGGCTGTGTATAGATGGGGTACAGTATATGTAGTATAGGTGTAACAGGCTGTGTATAGATGTGGTGCAGTATATGTAGTATAGGTGTAACAGACTTTGTATAGAAGGGGTACAGTATATGTAGTATAGGTGTAACAGGCTGTGTATAGAAGGGGTACAGTATATGTAGTATAGGTGTAACAGGCTGTGTATAGATGTGGTGCAGTATATGTAGTATAGGTGTAACAGACTTTGTATAGAAGGGGTACAGTATATGTAGTATAGGTGTAACAGGCTGTGTATAGAAGGGGTACAGTATATGTAGTATAGGTGTAACAGGCTGTGTATAGATGTGGTGCAGTATATGTAGTATAGGTGTAACAGACTTTGTATAGAAGGGGTACAGTATATGTAGTATAGGTGTAACAGGCTGTGTATAGAAGGGGTACAGTATATGTAGTATAGGTGTAACAGGCTGTGTATAGTTGTGGTACAGTATATGTAGTATAGGTGTAACAGGTTGTGTATAGTTGTGGTACAGTATATGTAGTATAGGTGTAACAGGCTGTGTATAGATGATGTACAGTGTATGTATTATAGGTGTAACAGGCAGTGTATAGATGATGTACAGTATATGTAGTATAGGTGTAACAGGCTGTGTATAGATGATGTACAGTATATGTAGTATAGGTGTAACAGGCTGTGTATAGATGATGTACAGTATATGTAGTATAGGTGTAACAGGCTGTGTATAGATGATGTACAGTATATGTAGTATAGGTGTAACAGGCTGTGTATAGATGATGTACAGTATATGTAGTATAGGTGTAACAGGCTGTGTATAGATGATGTACAGTATATGTAGTATAGGTGTAACAGGCTGTGTATAGATGATGTACAGTATATGTAGTATAGGTGTAACAGGCTGTGTATAGATGATGTACAGTATATGTAGTATAGGTGTAACAGGCTGTGTATAGATGATGTACAGTATATGTAGTATAGGTGTAACAGGCTGTGTATAGATGATGTACAGTATATGTAGTATAGGTGTAACAGGCTGTGTATAGATGATGTACAGTATATGTAGTATAGGTGTAACAGGCTGTGTATAGATGATGTACAGTATATGTAGTATAGGTGTAACAGGCTGTGTATAGATGATGTACAGTATATGTAGTATAGGTGTAACAGGCTGTGTATAGATGATGTACAGTATATGTAGTATAGGTGTAACAGGCTGTGTATAGATGATGTACAGTATATGTAGTATAGGTGTAACAGGCTGTGTATAGATGATGTACAGTATATGTAGTATAGGTGTAACAGGCTGTGTATAGATGGGGTACAGTATATGTAGTATAGGTGTAACAGGCTGTGTATAATATGCCTGTATAACGTGTAGGAATGTGAAAGGGTTTTGGGTGAAGGGTGTGTCTGCCTCAGGATTTACTTTGCATAGAGGAACATTCGGTGTATTGTGATCTGGGATTAGTGTCGTGGCCGGATGCTCCTGTTACACCCCCAGGTCTTAGTAATATTGATTTTCGGGGAGTTCACTTGTGGGACATTTTATAACATTAATCGCTACACTTCCTGGGGTAGATCCAGACCTACGCGCTTGGCGTATTTACGCTAGCGTACTTTCTAAGCACTTCCCTCGTATGTACGTACTTTGGCCGTTTTATGCCTACTGAACCTTACCTTTATTTTACACAGCATATGTACTAACAGACGTATAGGCCTCACTTACTTACGTGCCTAAGCACACCCATACTGTATGCTTTAAATGCCTCACCCCGCTTCCGAAGCGTAGTTATGGGTGTTGTATCGCTGGCACGCCCCCTTCACTGCTTATACGTGACTGGTTTGTACATTCTCAGTTACGTGGCGTTGTAAATACTAATGTGCGATTTTACAACAGCGGCTAGCGTAAAATCGCTCGCATACGTAGGTCTGGATATGGCCCCATGTCTGTTATCTCATATGTAAGTCCCAGCCAATCCTGATGATTCTTTTTGATTTGTCAGTCAGACCTCTCTCCAGCATTTGGCTCATGGTGGGGGCATGTCATAAGTCCCCCTCCTCCATTGTTATAGCATAGCATTTTGAGGCAGGGGGTGGAGCCATGATGTAATGATTTTCATTTCAATGCACCTTTAAGGCCCACCCTCTACCTCACAGCATTGCTTCATGGGAGATGGGTTTGTCGACGCATTTCATACACTGCGCTAGGCAGGGCTGGTGTTAAATCTCTGGACACTAGGGAAAATCTTTGGCCTGTTGTACCCCTTCCCCTGTCTACCCTTAGCATTGCTTACCGAGCACAGGGGCGTCAACTGAGACTTGGCTTCTGCATAGTACAATACTATACAGGCTCCGCGGCTCACCAGATCTTCTGTGGCGGCACTTACTTTACCTGCTCATGTTCCTGACAGCTGATTGGCAGTCTAAGTAAGCGATGTTGCACGGGATCAACTGTGTCTTGACCTATGAACAAATAAGCCGCCGCAGAGGATTAGGTAAGTGGCGCGGCTTGTGTGTATCAAAGCATCCTCCAGTATTATGGTCCATGAGAACCTCCATGCCAACCTTCTCACTCCTTCCCCCTTACCAAGAGCTCTGAGCACTTTATATAAACTAATTTAGCTGACAGCGTGCTAAGTGGCAAGTGTACCCCCACGACACTCCCATCGTTCTTACGGACCTTTGCAGGCTTCCGCCACTATGGGGCGACCTTACCAGACCCAGCCCATTTAGCCCTATTTAAATGTCTCCCCTCACCCACTTTTCTTAACGTCCTTCATACTGAAGACTGGCATGCCCCTTCTTACAGGTGTCATCAGGTGATGGATGAATTCTATGCGTAATACGTTTATTTGAGTAACATCTATCTCACTAATACGCAAATCACAAGAAAAAAATGCCAAGTTATGCACGCGGCCTGCGTATATTCCGGAACTTTATTAATTGTGAATCAGGGCCCAGTTTTTAGTTGATGCTTTAATATAAAGTCTGTGCTGGCAGCGATTGGCAGTTCTCAGGGGGCCAAAGCATAGGTAAGTGCAGCGTCTGCCGTGGGTTGTGATAACCAAGAGCTCTGAGCACTTTATATAAACTAATTTAGCTGACAGCGTGCTAAGTGGCAAGTGCACCCCCACGACACTCCCATCGTTCTTACAGACCTTTGCAGGCTTCCGCCACTATGGGGCGACCTTACCTCTCTGTTTGTATCACTGCGCGGAGTTTGCTAAAGTAACAACGGAGTTGCCAAACCCAGCCCATTTAGCCCTATTTAAATGTCTCCCCTCACTCACTTTTCTTAACGTCCTTCATTCTGTAGACTGGCATGCCCCTTCTTACATATGTCATTAGGTACGGAGATGAATTCTATGCGTAATACGTTTATTTGAGTAACATCTAGCTCACACATGTGCAAATCACAAGAAAAAATGCCAAGTTACGTACGCGGCCTGCGTATATTCCGGAACTTTATTAATTGTGAATCAGGGCCCAGTTTTTAGTTGATGCTTTAATATAAAGTCTGTGCTGGCAGCGATTTGTCTCGTTGTAGGACAAGTATAAAGATGTCTCCACCTTCGTCATGCTGTGGCCTTATAATCTTTTCCTCCAAGGCTCCAGGTGAGAGATAACCGGACCCTCTATAACACTGACTCTGCTGCAGGGAACTGTATTTTGGTTTGTTTTTTTTAACTGCTTAGTTAAGTGGTTTAGATGAAAGCCCGGCTATAGCTGGTCACCTGCTGCATGATAAGGAAACATCTTATACAATGGTTGTGTGTGGAGTGCAACGCAGGGTATACAATATGGACCTGATACAGAGGCACATTCTCCCTGCTGTATATACATGGCACGGGCTGCGCATGATCCGAAAGCACACACCGCCTTGTGTCACGTAGCGCACAGACACACAGCAGCTAAGCGCAATGCAGCTCAGTGGCCAAATACACTACATTAGCGCATTGAGAGCTAATGATAGCAGCCAGGCTCGCTGCGCCTCGCAGCAAGCCTAGCAGGACCGTCAGCGAGACTTTCGCTGACATCATTGGGCTCTGGAGTCCCGGCACATGCGCAGTAGATGCCTTATGGGGTTTAGAGCCAGAAGCGCGCCCGGTCAGGTAAGTTTTAAAGCTTTGGTCTTGTATTTTTTTTGTTTTTTTTACTGAATGGGTTTATTATATAAAATTTTATTAAAACTAGTTAATATCATTTTTTTAATTTTTTTTTTACTTAGATTTAAATGTTTTTTTTTTTTTACTTAACTGTATTCCATCGGTCTCCCGACATATATCCCCCCTCTTCCTCCCCCTAATAACAGCTATTAGGGGGGAGGAAAAGGGGTTTACATAGGGAGGCCACTGGAATACTTACCCTAACGCCATCTTCAGATGGTGTTATTTAACGTGACGGCGCGGATTGTTAAAATCCGTGTTGACAATTAGTAAATGCCGGCCCGCATTCATGAGAGCGGGCCGGCGATCGGAAGTGTTAATGCGATCGTCGCCATGGTTTCCATGGCGATGATAACATTGTAAATAAGAAACTCTTTGTTTTCATATGATAGGGCCCGTTTTCCTGACTTTAAGGACGATCTTTAAAGACCGCACGTACTCAATCTAGGTACCAAAATGATACGTAGAGTGTGTAAATGAGCTTCTATGCGTGCGTAGTAGCTTATTTCTTATTTATACGCACTTAAGAAGCACGAGCTTCTTAAGTGTGAATCCGGCCCAATGTTCCCTCATTGGATTATTAAACCCAGAAACAGATGATTTATAAGTAATAAGAAATAGGGTCACTAATCACCTTATAGTCATCCTGATTAAATCCGTCTCATGACCCTTTTCGTGGAAGTGAATTCTCTACGGATCAGTGTTTGTGATGCGGTGGTCATTGTGTATGACAGATACCGGTCCTCTCCTTCCTGCTCTGATGCAGATAACTTGTACACATCACAGATACATTTCATGTTTCTATGTTAGGGCCCCGTGTACCAGGCTGGCAGATATAACCTAATAACAGGTTCCCGGCTCCCTTCTCACTGAATGTTGGGCATGATATCATCACGTCCAACACTTTCAGTGAGGAGCACACAGAGAGGAGCCTCAAAACTGAGGGCGCAAATTTATTTTTTGCAGTAGGGCATCAGACATGCTAGCACCGGCCCTGCTTGCACACATATCTCCGATATACCTTCTCTTTTCTCTCTGTTTTGCCTTCCTCCAGATCACGATGTGAGTGTCACCGCCACATGCCCACAGGTCCCTATTGGTGAGATCCCTTACACCCTGAGTCTGAGCGCCCTCTTCCAGTCTGTATATGGCATTGCCAAGATAGAATCTAATTGTAACATCAGCCCTCTGCAATACACAGACGCTGAAAAGACCACGACCAAGGTGAGATCCTGTGATATTTACAATGTCTCCTGGAGATTGTATAACTCTGTCACCTATATATGGGAGTGTAACTAAGAGCTTGTAACACTGGAGGGATCTGCATGGGAGGTCTGTGTGAATCCAAATCCTGATTGGAAGGCAACCTCTATCCAATCAGATGCTGAGTTCACTGCTTGCCTCCTGATACTGCTGATTGTATCCTTCTATCACCATCAGAGGTTGTGTGACAAGTGTGTATAAACAGGACAGTGACAGAGTCATTTTTGATAATTGTATTTACAACAAAGACAAATACAGAACAGACTTACAAACCACAAGAAATGTGTCCATTACTGGTTATAATTCTGATTTTATTATACTTTTTTCCTTTCTATAGGTGTCTCTGGCTGAAGGACACAAGTTTGAGCGAGATGTGTAGTTACTTGTTTATTACATGGAGGTGAACAAACCTAGTGTCATTGTGGAGGCGGGGCTTGAGTATGATGTCCCCACACAGGAGTCTGGACCAGCTTCATCAGGTGAGCTAGCTCCTCCCATGGTATACTAATTCCTAACAAGGATAGTGCTGGCTCCACCCATCTTATACTGATCCCTATCCAGACTAGTTGAAGCTTCATTCATCTTATAGTGAGCCCTACGCAGGCTAGTTTAGGCTCCATCCATCTTAAATTGATCCATTTTCTAGTTAGGCGGCCATGTTAATAACTATGTTAACATGTTGTAATATCGAGTAATCTCATGTAGATTTGTACGGCACTGCCGATACCATGTGGTGCATTATAAATAAATAATAATAATAATAATAATGTAAACATTGTACATTTCCTATAATAATACGTCCTTTCCTCTATGTGTTATGTCCGATCCTGTCGTCATGTTGAATTTCTACTCCAGCTTCCCAGAGTCCCAGGACCCGTCCAGCAGCGGAGAGTTTATTTTCCTGGTGGACCGGTCTGGGAGTATGGAGTGTGCCATGAATTCTGAGCCGAATGCTCCACGTCGTATACATAGCGCCAAGGTCAGTGCCGGGTCTTTAATTATCATGGCGGGTTGTTTTAAATGAATGGAAGAAGCCTGTACTATGGGGGGTGTCAGAACCATAGCTAGAAATGTTATTGTCAAAGACAAAAAGGAAGAAATGTTGCCCCCAACCTTGAATTAGTAACCTGTTTATCCTTAAAAGTTAACTTATTAGCGCCCCTGTCACATTCAGTGGCAAACGCCGCCGGACTTACCCTCCAGGGACCCACCTGTCAGCTGCGCTGCCGGTCCGTCCCGCTTACTAGCCTCTCAGGGGATCCAGCTGCTTGGCGTGCCGCATGTCTTCTGGCGCCCACCGGCGGGGGTTCCGTCGCATGGGCGCTGCCATGACAGTCCGTGGCACATGACGCTCCTCAGCCAATCAGGAGCAGGCTCAGGGAACCATGTGACTGCATCAGCCTATCCTGAGCCAGGGAGGGCTATTTAAACGCTGATCATCCTCTCCTCTGTGCCAGAACTACTTGTTACTCAAGGAGCCTGGTTCTCTGGTACCCCCAGTTCACAGTCTGAGCCGCAGTCCACTCCAGTCAGCGGCTATCCACTCCAGACAGCCGCAGCCCTCTCCAGACAGCCGTAGTCCACTCTAGCCGACTGAATCCTCTCCAGTCTGCAGTAGCTTTCAGGCCGTCCAACCTAGTCCCGCTAACCCTGTCTGAGGGAGCTATTCTATGTGTTTGGATCTATATGCAGGGACATTACTTGCTTCCACCTAGTTTCATCTTTAGCACTCCAAGCACACCCCCTCTCCGGCCCGGGATCAACCCAGAAGTTTCCAAAGCTGCAACAGTTAGTTCTGGCCTAATGGACCGGTCCGGACAGAATCCTCA
>WWET01004463.1:33960-58416 GCA_011038615.1 Limnodynastes dumerilii | reverse complement strand
TGCTGCAGCTTCTAACCCTCAGGTATAAGGATATTCGGAATCTCTCCAGCAGATCAATAGATGTAACAAATTTTACCCCAGGTGGAAGCGCTATGACAGAATAAGGGAAACCTTAAATAGATATTATACAGTGTCCTTTTACAAAGTCCTTAGAACACCTCCGTTCATGTGTTACAGTCTCTCTCCGATAGGTTGGATAATTTTAAGAGAAGAAAAATACTGCAAATTGGCCTCCAGAACTGAACACCGTATTCTAGCTGACGTCGTACCAACAATCTATAAAGGGGCAAAACTACTTCTCTCTTTCTAATAATTCCTCTCCCTATACAACCAAGCTTCTGCCTCTGATTGCTTTGTTATATTGCTTTTCTATCTATATATCACATGAAACAGTGATTCCTAGATCCATTTCCTCCTCAGTAATTTTGAATGTAGTACTATTAATACTATATTAAACCTTTGGGGTTTTGAGTCCAAAATGCATTTTTGGCATTAAAATGCAGTGTCTACATGCTTAGCCAGTCTACCTAGATCATTAATAACTTTGTTTGCCCCTCTTTGTGTGTCTACCCTGTTACATATCTTTATGTCATACTTTCTCTCTCAATATCACAGGTAATACCACCAATAAAGATAATAAATAGCACTGGTTCAAGTACAGATCCCAGGGGAACTCCACTGGTAACCTGCCCATCCCCAGAAGGGATTCCATTTACTACAACCCTTTATTGTCTTTCCCAGTGCTCCTCAACCAGTGTGCCGTGGCACACCAGTGTGGCATAGAACGTTGCCAAGTGTGCTGCGGTGCAATTCCTCCAACAGGAGAAAAAACCTTGCCTTAAGGAAATAAGGGGATACTGGGAAGGCTGCAGACACATGAATGGGGGCTACTGGGGAGGCTGCAGGCTCATGAAGGGGGCTACTGGGGAGGCTGCAGACGCATGATGGGGGCTAACATAGTTAAATTAGTTATAAAAAAAAAGTTATTAGCTGCAATTTTAAATTTTATTAAATAGAAAAATAACAATTAAATGTAATATCTGTGTATGCACATTGCAATTCCTGCTTTTTTTGTATATTTTGCTTTTGGTGTGCCACGGAATTCTGGGAAGGGCTTAGGTGTGCCACGGAATTCTGGGAAGGGCTTAGGTGTGCCGAGAGTGAGAAAAGGTTGAGGAGCACTGGTCTATCCTGTAACCAAGATCATACCCACACTGCTATCTTGAATCCCACATTTGCCAGTTTATGTGATGTAAGTCAGGGAAGTCTAGATGAGCCATGTCTACAGTTTCCCCATGGTCTACTCCCCCATGAGTCACTCAGTTAAACATTCTACAAAAAGAAAAACAAAGGAAGCGCTAGTGGGGGCTGAACATAGTTTTAAGCTTAAAAACACATGTCTTAGATAAGGTCAGACTCCAACGGCGCTCCCGCTGGCCGGTCAGCTCAGTCGGTGCCAGCGTCTGGAGTCAGCTGCTGCAGGTAAACAGAAACCACGTGTTTTAACCATCCAATAGGCGCACTTGCACTTGGGAAATAGGTCTTTGGAACGAAAGTAATTGAATCCGTGGCTTGCTGGTAACGATTGATCAGACAAAGTGGTGGTCAAAGTTGACCAGCGGGAGTGCCGTTGGAGTCTGACCGGGACTATCCCACCCACAAGGTAAAACCACTCGCCTTATAACCACTACATTGCATAGACCCTCTCCCTCCTCCTTTAGACCGGCAACAACTCTGCCAGTGAGTCGGAAAAGTGTTCATCGGAGCCGTAATAGGGCTACTATAGAGGCACAATTATACCATCCACAGCATCATAGTACATCTGCTTACCTTCCCCGTCGAGCGACGCGTGCCAATAACAATCTATTGCCGACTGACCCCTTCAGTTCCACCGTGGGTGCAGACTTTCACAGACGCACTCACTACCTTCCTGTGTCAAAGCCCATTGTGTCGGCACGGTGCTCACATTGAACTAAGCTGGATATTTCGTTCTAAGCTCCCTAACATTGGATCTACAAACCACCGTGGGAGACACAGTTTCCTTTGTCTATGCATTCAGACGTAGCCACTACCAGCAATACATGTAGTGATTTGTCTTGAGTAAAGAACTTGATAATCAGTCTATATCAGTGGGATCTATATTGGTGCAATTTAGGTGGTCCAGGTTTATTATTTTAAAGCCATTTTTATCTGTATCTTTAGTCTACTCTCGGCTGCCTGATCAACAGACGATTGTTTCTAGGCTCTGTGCAGATCTGGTGTTACCGTTTTAAGTATTTGTCTTTCCTTATCTAAGACATGTGTTTTTAAGATTAAAACTATGTTCAGCCCCCACTAGCGCTTCCTTTGTTTTTCTTTTTGTACCTTTTTGGGATTCCCATTTCTCCCAATTCAGAAGCTGCTTGGAGGACTGTCCAGTAGTCATTAGATGAACTTATATTGAAGTTCACACCACTTTATCGTGAGCGCTCCCAATATATTTTTTTCTTGCTTAAACATTCTACAACACTACTTTTACATTGTGGCCTTGTTCGGAACTCAGGTTATTGCAGTGTCCCAGCTCTTCAGATCAGATCAGCTCTTTAGACCCAGTAATAACCCTCCAATTATCCTGGGTCATTAGACAGTCATTGCTGCAGTCGGTGAAGGTGATCAGAAACCTTACAGTGGACCCAGCCATGGCACATGTGTATATGGGTTTCAGGGTAACAATAACATTTCCTGAAGTTGTTTACAGAGTTCTATTACTATAAAGTAGCAGAAAACAAATGAGCAAAACAAACCTGACGATATATCTGGAGATGGAATGGGAAGCGGTGGCATCGGTGGGCAAATCATCAAGTCTGTAAGGAAAAACATTACAATGTAAGGAACTATAAGACCTGTAAAACGATAGGTAACGGGGGGTAGGGATGTAGATATGGCTGGGAGGGAGGGCTATGGCTTGTCCGTATGTATTTTCCCTCCTATGGCACTCATAATTGCCATTAGACACCTAAAAACAGGGGTGAGGTGGGGGAAGGGGCCGGAGAAATAGGTGTGGATACATGCGTATCCGCTCATACAGATCACACACATAAGTGTGAATTCAGTCCTATATGCCTATTAGATACTGGAAGTCAGTGTGAGCAAAAACTACAAGTTCCAGAATGCTTTGCCAACTATACCTCTACTGTTGGAGCATGCTAGAAGCTTTAGTTCCACAACACTTGCAGCACTGAAGTTGCCCTATGCCTCTACTAGTCAGAGTACCATGGAGTGGACACCGCCAAATTAGAGTGGCTTAATTAAACTGGATATGTGATAATGACTGTGTACAGAGCACTTCATTCAGATTAGCACTGACTTTCTTGCACCTGTGGAGTAACCTATAAGTCGATTTGAGCGACCACTATTGTGTGTAACACTTTTCGGTCTGACACCAGCAGCTGCCAGGGGTTGTTGGCCTACAGAAGATATACTGGAGGTACAGGGTGTGTTGGCTCTCAATGTAAAACCCATTGCAAATGACTATCAGGGAGATTGTAATAGCAATATCAAGAAGCTGCGCCAAAGGGGTGTGTCCTGTGAATAACTCCACCCATGGGCGTGTCTAGCACTGCCAGGAAAACTATTTCTTGATAACAATGGCAGCATCAATATTTATTGATTGTTATATTGTCAGTGAATAAGTACTTCCAGTGTTATTGTGAAGACTGAATAGGAGATCCGCTGACTCCATCTTTATAGAGAAGATAAAATAGACGACACCGATTCACAAGAGACTAAAGAGTATTTGTATTATTTCTGTCTCTTTTATTGAAGTCATGTGGTAGTATATAACTGTAAGACTTTCATTACATCTTGGTCTCCATGAAAATGGCCACCTTCATGCAGGGGGTATAGGACACAATTATGGATAGCCACGTATTGCTCCATGAACAACCTTGCTCTACCCTGGTTTGCCTCCCATCTAATTTCAGCACATCGTGTGCCTTAGTTCCATCTTCTGTCCTGGGTTGGGTCAGTGCCTCTCTCTCTTTGCACCATTGACATCTGTTCTCTATCTGATCTTTCCCCACCCAGTAGATAGCCTGTCTGCTGGACTTTGAGGCTTCCCCAGTGATGGGTGTCAGGACCTGCATTCACCAGATATCTGTCAATAATGCCAGCTCTATCTGGATCAGACAAAGGAAAGTTTGCAGGTGATAAGGTGAGTCAGAGAGTGGGGAGATGAGTTCATAAGATCAGAGACTGAACATAGTTTAGAGAATACAAGATCAACACAATTTCCATCCTTATGAGTTGTTGAAACACTCCATTGGGAGAGGCCAAGAGATGAGTTGAGAGAGAGAAAAGCTTAGTGGAATCCTGATATAAAAAGGATGTTAATGGGGATGTTGAAATCACTTAGAACAATGGTTGGGATGTCAGAGGATAAGAAATGAGGGAGCCATGCAGAGAAGAAATGATTGGCAGGATGTATTTGGGGGATGCCATAGATCACAGCCACAAGCAGAGGGAAAGGGTTGAGAATGCAAGCAGTATGTTCTTTAAAGGTGTGAAAATAAGTGAAGGGACATTGGGTAGAACTGATGTGAAATTTGGGGAAAGAAGCAGCCCAACCCCGCCTCCCCGCCTGTCTCCCCATGCCTGGAGGCATGAGTGAAGCGCAGTCCACACTATGATAGTGAGGCAGTGTCTGAGGCAGTGAGCCGTGTTTCTGTTATTGGAAAGGTTAAGGTTGTTAGCGAGCAAGAGGTCATGAATGGAATGGAGGATTTTGCTGCAGACAGAGAGTGCCATTAATAGGGCACATTTTAGGGATTTGGGAAGTTATGGGAGACAGGTGATGTGTTGAGGCTGGATTGCTATGGTGTCCTGAATGGGAGTGATTTGTATGAGAGAGAGGAGGAAGAAAGACCTGGTTCTGGAGATAGATCATCAGCTAACAGGAACAGCTGAGAGAGATATAGAAAAGGCGGAGCCGGATTAACCATAGGAGAATCAGGGCGGTCGCGATAATGGAGGTCTTAGATATCTTGGCAGTCAGATAGTACGACCATGCAGAGGCGTATCTACAGTCTAGGCCCCTAATACATACCTCCCAACTGTCCCGATTTTGGGAGACTGTCCTTATGTCCTGGCTGCCTTCTAGTTTGTCCCGATAAGTGGCTAAACTGGAGGCAGTTTTTTGTTTTTTTTTAATTAACATTTTCATATGACTATGGGGGTGACCCCGGGGCAGAGCTTGTCCTGTTTTCAGGCTCCAAAATGTTGGGAGGTCTGCTTATGTACCCCACATGTATTACACGCATTAGAATCCCTCCTTTCAAAATCCTGCGTTTGCCACGGATAATCATAGGTAAGAATGCTGACTTTACGCTTTGCACGGAAGTCTGCTGTAAAATGGTAAAGCGCATGCTTGGATAAGTCCTCACGTACAATTCAGTTACTTAAGGTTGGGTCCCGTGCTGGCAGATACACAATCTGCATGTACGAGAGCAGGGAGTGTGGCCGAGGGGAAGGGGGGAGTACTTCTACTTGTTAATCACAAATTCCGTACAATAGGCTCCGCAGCGGAGGCCGCCATATGGAATGGGAAAGTATGAGTCCATTATATCTGCTTGATTTGTTTAGCTGATACCTTTCAGATGGAGACTGGTTATAAAGGCCACAGATGCTAAAGGAAGTAAAAGATGCTAAAATTGCTATTCTCACCTGTCCATTTGAACCACCTAAGCCCAAGACTAAGCATAAGCTTGATGTGACCTCAGTGGATGACTATAAAGCACTTCAGAAATTTGAAAAAGAAACATTTCTTGAGATAAACTGAAACTGGGAGACACCAAAATCAGCTGTTTCCTGTGTCCAGTTGTGACTGAATCACACAGAGCACTAAGCACTTTTACCATACAGGTATTATTATTATTACTATATTCAGCCTTTGGGGTTTTGAGTCCAAAATGCATTTTTGGCATTAAACTGCAGCGTCCACACACTTACCCAGTCTACCTAGATCATTGATAACTTACCCCTCCTGGTGTGTCTACCCTGTTACACTTCTTTATGTCATACTTTCCACACAATATCACAGGTAATACTACCAACAAAGATAATAAATAGCACTGATCCAAGTACAGATCCCAAGGGAACTCCACTGATGATCTTACCATCCCCAGAAGGTATTCCATTTACTACAACCCTCTGTTATCCTGTAACCAAGACCATACAACTATCTTGAATCCAACATTTCCCAATTTATCTGGCAGTCTGTGATGCAGGAAAGGGAAGTCTAGATGAGCCATGTCTACAATTCCCCCACGATCTACTATCTGAGTCACCCAGTTACACATTCTTTATTTCTTCTTGCACATCGCCACCCCAGCAATATCCCAGGTTTTAAAGCCCGGGTTATTGTCATGTCCCAGCTCTGCTCTGCTTACAGAGCAGCTTGGACCCGGGAAATTTCCAGGTCAAGCCTGTTCACATTGGGCAATATCCTGAATTTTTGAACCTGGGTCTACCCTGGCAAGAAGTGCGAGTCATCAAAAGAGCAGCTAATGTCCCTAATACCCAAATCACTTTCTTTTTGTGAGACCAGGGTTAATAAAAAACTTTGAGTCTCACTGTTCACACTGGTGGCTACCAGGGTCAGACTTGGGAATACCCGGGTTTTTGGTGCAGTTTGAACTACCCCATAGATTTGCTTGGTATCATCTTAATCATTAAGGCTCGTATTCACACATAAGAAGCTTCTTAAGGAAACTACGTGCGATTAGATAAGGTAGTCCTATAGCACTTGTAAGTACCTAAAAACGGGGGGACAGGGCATGGGTGGGGACCGGAGAAGTAGGAGGGGATAGATGTTTATCCGCACCTACAAATCACACCCCAAGTGTAAATCCAGTCCTAAATCATTACTGTCCAACAATCCAGGAAAGAAACAGTCACTGCTGGAGCCAGTGAAGGTGATCAGATACCTTACAGTGGATCCAGTCATGGCACATGTGTAACCAGGTTTCGGGGTAACATTTCCTGAAGTTGTTTATGGAGTACTATCACTATAACTTAGCAGAAAACTAAAACATACCTGGTAATGCATCTTGAACCGGTAAATCATATTGAACTGAATTCATTGTACACTTCATGACCCTCACATCTGTAAGGAAAAACATTACAACGTAAGCAACTATAGGAGCTGTGAGTAATTTACTATTTTCCCCTCAGACACGAGCGCTTGGCTCTCATTTCAATCACTTTTCTAAGAGCGCGTACCAATCCGTGTGACCCGATTTGTCCCCATTCCACCATAACCAGATATAAAAGCAATGACACATCTGGCAACATCTGACATAGCCAGATTGTGATTGCAATCTACAGTAGAGACGCTCCCATCGCCGCAATTTACCTTTGCAGCAGTTGGAAAATAAAGGTCGTATGGGCCTGTTGGATACTGGAAATCAGTAGGAGCAAAAACTACAAGTTCCAGGATGCTTTGCCAAATATCAACTATATCTCTACAGTTGGAGCATGCTAGGAGCTGTAGTTCCACAACACTTGCAGTACTGAAGGTGGCCTATGGAGGCCTATGCAGTGGATACTGCCCAATCAGAATGGCTAAATTAGACTAGATATGTGATCATGACTGTGTACAGAGCACTTCATGTGAGAGTATTTATTTTATGTTACACAAAATGGGGGTTGCTCAAATCAATGTGTAAGCCAGTCAACAGGTGCTTGTAGGCCAGGGGTAATCTACACAGCGACAAAGAAAACATACCCCAGCACACTGATAATTAACCAGTAGTTAATGGCTTCTTCGTAGATAGTTATCACATGCACCTGTGGACTGACCTATAAATCAATTTGAGCGACCACCATTGTGTGTACCGCTATTTTGAAGTGGTCTGACACCAGCAGATGCCAGTTAATGTTGGCCTACAGAAGATATACTGGAGGTACAGGGTGTGCTTCTAAGGAAGTTGTCTCTCAATGTTAAACACATTGGGCTGGATCCAGACCTTGTTAAGTGCATGAACTTAGTTACTCCTGGGGTAAACCATGTTGAATTCAGGGGGAGCCAAGTTAATTGTATACTTTGCATGCAGGGATATATCTTTGAATTGCTTACTGCACACAGATACTGACCAGCGTTACTATCACACTGTTATTTAGACTTAGGATAGGAAACATCACCTCTCAACTCTAATACTGTTTGCAGCAGATGAAATATGACTACCCTGAAATCAACATGGTTTAGCCCAGGTGTAACTAAGTTCATGCACTTAACAAGGTCTGGATCCAGCCCATTGCTATATGACTTTAGAAAATCAGAATCAGAGTGACTGTTACTGCAATAGGAGTTGCACCAAAGGGGTGTGTCCTGTACAGCAAAAGGGGTGTGTCCTATGAACAGCTCCACCCATGTGTATGTTGAGCACTGTGAGGAAAACTATTTCTCAACAACAATGGAGACATCAGTATTAATTGTGTTGCATCTGCTCTCTAAACTGATCTTTCCCCACCCACTTCAAGAATGTCTGCTGGACTCGAAGCTTCCCCCAGTGATGAGTTCCAGGGCCAGAGTTCTGGTCAATTCTGCCACCTCTGATGGCATTACACCCACCCTGGATCATCTACCTGAGTGTCACCAGATCAGACGGACATCTTAAGGTCACTCCATTATTACTTTGAAGACCTCCTCAAGTGCGACTAAGTCTTGGGACTCCAGATACGTACATCACAAAAGAACTTTCTTTTTGAAATGGATGTAGAGGACCATGAACTGTTTACATAAACTGAACCTCAATCCTGTTCTGCATCCAGCTTTAGTGTGTTACGACACTCCGGGTTTACCTGGTAGAGTACCGGAGTGGTCGTGGGGAAGATGGTAGACTGGAGTGGCACCCCGGGTTTACCTTGGCGAGAACCAAGGCGGCCACAGAAAATTAAGAGGTAGTGACCGAGTGAATTACTGGAGCCCGGAGATTCACCAGAGCCCCTGATGGTGGGGATGGATTTGCTTGCGGCCTGATAGCCTGGACGGGCCCGTTGAACCCGACTCGGGGAAGAGAAAGGGAAACCCGGAGTGGATACCAGACTGAGGGAATGGGAGTAGTGAGGTAAGTGGGAGTAGAACCAGTCCAGAAGAGACTGGACTGCGACAGACTATGAGCAACACTAAACCCGGAACGAAGGACAGAGGTATGTTCACGAGACTGGACGAGACGCACTAGGGCTTGCGCACACACACGCACACAGCAGGGCCTCTGAAGAGGTAACATATACAGGCACTCAAGGGAAAGGTAGGTACTGCAGGGATGGTAAATACAAATGGGGATGAGAACCAGGGCAGGATACACAAGGTAACAGGGGCAGGAATCAAGGCAGGTAAGTGGGTCAAACAGTAATCAGTTCACTAGGCAGAAAGCACTAGGCACACAGTAAGCAGCAGGTCACAGAACTGAAGAACAGACTCTATAACCGGCGCTGATTACTGCCAGAGGTGGTCTGATAAAGGGACTGATGCACAGTGATAGGCTGGACCCAGAACGAGGAGGCGTTCCCCTGGCAACAGGGGAACGCATAACAGATTGCCGGGAGAACGCGCGCCAAGGAACAACAGCGCGCACATGGTTACCAGGACGCTGTAACCACGAGAGCCGTCGGCTGGGGAATCCCCTGGACGCGCCGCGGGACACAAGGTAAGTGCAGCGCATACAGCCTGACGTTACACGGCGGCTGTAACATAGTGCTACAAAGCAGTGATCTGCCAGCTTATCATTTCATGGTCACTGAGCATCAGCATTGTCCCAGCTGCTTTCCAGGACCAGTGGATGTATTCCCTCTCCTCCTGATCCAGACCTACGCTCATGAAACGCACATGTTCAGGACGTATTTACGCCAGTGTATATACGATGCACTCCCCTTGTTCGTAGATAGTTTTGCCATCTTACGTCTTTCGTATGGCAGACATGCCCCCTCGAGTGTATTAACGAAGGTGTTATGCTCAAGGCCCATATGCTCAGAATTTCTGAGCGTAACATCTGGCGAGCGTAAGCGCAATAAGTACAAATGGCCATTTTTACTATTACGACCATCATAAAAACGCAACAGAGCGTAGGTCTGGATCCGGCCCAATGACCCCAATATCGATCAAAATATACAGTCACATAAAGGAGAGACACAGAATCCAAACAAACATACAACCCAAATGATGGGGAAAATACACTTACTAGGAGCTGCCATACATTCCATGACACAAGGCTGACCAGAATTCCGCATAGAAGGCGCAAACATCGGCATTGGCATTCCATATGCCATCAGACCTGTAAAGAAAACAGTAAGAACTAAACAGCAATACAAGTCTAAGAGTGTGTGATGTTCATACACATTCCTCTCTCTCTGATACAGACAGTGTGAGGAATCCAAGATCACTAATATCACTATACACAGTGCTTCTACCGGTTGTCCCTATACACAGTGCTTCTACCGGTTGTCCCTATACACAGTGCTTCTACCGGCTGTCCCTATACACAGTGCTTCTACCGGTTGTCCCTATACACAGTGCTTCTACCGGCTGTCCCTATACACAGTGCTTCTACCGGCTGTCCCTATACACAGTGCTTCTACCGGCTGTCCCTATACACAGTGCTTCTACACTATACACAGCGTCACTAATAAAATTATAAAGTGTCACTAATATCACTATACACAGTGCTTCTATGTCACTATACACAGCGTCACTAATAATATTATAAAGTGTCACTAATATCACTATACACAGTGCTTCTAATGTCACTATACAGTGTCAGGGAGAGGAATATGTGATGTATATCTCATCACTAATATCACTACACACAGAAGCACTAGTATAACAATACATAGTGCTAGTAATATCACTATACACAGAAGCACTAGTATAACAATACATAGTGCTAGTAATATCACTACACACAGAAGCACTAGTATAACAATACATAGTGCTAGTAATATCCATGCACAGTGTCACTACATTTTCAACAGTGTTGATGTTCCATATAAAAACTCAGATTTGCTTATTGAATATGTAGGCCTGGAAATGATTATTTTTCCTAATCAGAATCACTACAAATAAAAAAAAAAAAAAAAATAAAACTCATTTTTAAATGTAGCATAAAATATCAAACAACAGATTATGCTTATAAATAAGGCGAACATTTAAAAAACAAAACAAAAAGAAAAACATGAAAACATTGTTCTGGTATTGAAATGAAACACAAATAACTGAAACAAAAGGTTACCTTGACACTGTTGAAAGTCTTTTATTAAACATCAAAATCCATAGCTTTACGTAGGTGAGCCTTAGGCGTGTTAATGAAACGCACACGTGCATTGCTTAAAATGACGCAGCAGCTGATGGCTGTGTGCAGCGTGTATGGACGCATGGACTTTCTTATGGCATGACAGGCTTCAGCAACTTACGAGTGGTCGATGGCTACCTTAACTTCTCCCGTGCGTATGGTCTTTTACGCAAGACAATCCTGCTTCAGTCCTAACTCTGTTGGCACGGCCATACTGTACATTAGTAGTCCGTGTGCTGCTCATTTGCATTGAGTGTCTTGCCCCTTTAGCTACGCATGCGGGGCTAGTGTGGACTCCTGCGTGAATCGGTTGGAAGGTGGAGGGACGTGTGCGTGAATCATGCGGCTATGTGCGTATTTTTGCTTTCTGGGCGTGCGCAGTTTATAAAGTCGGAAAAACACGCACGTATGTAACACACTTCCGTATCCGTGAATCTGGTCCAGTGTCACGAATATCACTATACACAGCTGCTGACAGATGACACCACACAACCTATTTCAGGCCTTTGCATATCATTTAAATTTCATGACTATGGACAGAACCCAGAGACCCAAAAAATAAGAAGAAAACAGGTGGAAAATTACACCTGGCCAGAACCATGATGAAGGTCAGGGGGAAAGAAAGTCATGTCACTCTCTACATGCAGGGAGAATACTTTACAGATACTGAGCAGTGTTACTCTTACTCTGTTACTGAGACCTGGGCTGGGAATCATCACCTCTCACCTCTAATACTGTTTGCCACAGATGACATTTTCCTACAATTCAATACAATTCAATAGGTTATTCCCTGGTGTAACTTTACCTGTTCTGCTCTTGTGTCCATACACAACCTGCTGTACCTGTATATTAATCCGGAGCTGTAGGTGTGTTTTTGTCTAGATCGCACTTATACCTATATAATATGTAGTATATGAATGGGGTTTTATCACACACAGGATGATGCAGCCAGTGTTGTCTGAGAGGTGCAGCAGATCAGGACTGTTACTACCTTCACATGCACTGATCTAATACAGAGCTGGTTGCACACAGACAGGTGACGAGTTATGTACCTGGAGCCGGGATGTCCCTGCGCACAGCAGTCCCCTCCACAGGTGACTTGGTGTCTTTGTTGACAGCGACAAAAGCAGTAAGAGAAGAGATGACTCCAGACTGTAGACTGGTCTCCAGGATTCTCTTCTTCACCCTCTCCGAGTCTGCGTCCAGTCCATGCTGCAGTTCCGAGATCACAGTCTTAGCTGCCAGTCTGTGGATGGTGGGTCTGAAAAATAAGACCAGTGATTACATGGGAGGGATTGTAGCTATGGCTGCCGGTCTGTGGATGGTGGGTGAGAAAGGATAAAACCAGTTATTACATAGGGGTGGATTAGATGTATAAAGACATATATAAGAACACCAGAAACACACAATGACCCAGATCCAGAATTACGCTTCTTAGCGATTTTACACCTGGCGGACTTTTGGTCGTGTTTTTGTATTTACTGCGCACGACAGATGTTACGCAGCATCACGTATCGTAACTCAGTGCTAGTAATATCACTATACACAGAAGCACTAGTATAACAATACATAGTGCTAGTAATATCACTATACACAGAAGCACTAGTATAACAATACATAGTGCTAGTAATATCACTATACACAGAAGCACTAGTATAACAATACATAGTGCTAGTAATATCACTATACACAGAAGCACTAGTATAACAATACATAGTGCTAGTAATATCACTATACACAGAAGCACTAGTATAACAATACATAGTGCTAGTAATATCACTATACACAGAAGCACTAGTATAACAATACATAGTGCTAGTAATATCACTACACACAGAAGCACTAGTATAACAATACATAGTGCTAGTAATATCACTACACACAGAAGCACTAGTATAACAATACATAGTGCTAGTAATATCACTACACACAGAAGCACTAGTATAACAATACATAGTGCTAGTAATATCACTACACACAGAAGCACTAGTATAACAATACATAGTGCTAGTAATATCACTACACACAGAAGCACTAGTATAACAATACATAGTGCTAGTAATATCACTACACACAGAAGCACTAGTATAACAATACATAGTGCTAGTAATATCACTACACACAGAAGCACTAGTATAACAATACATAGTGCTAGTAATATCACTACACACAGAAGCACTAGTATAACAATACATAGTGCTAGTAATATCACTACACACAGAAGCACTAGTATAACAATACATAGTGCTAGTAATATCACTACACACAGAAGCACTAGTATAACAATACATAGTGCTAGTAATATCACTACACACAGAAGCACTAGTATAACAATACATAGTGCTAGTAATATCCATGCACAGTGTCACCAATATCAATATACTCAGAATCTCTACAAATAAAAAAAAAAAAAAAAACAAATAAAATTCATTTTTAAATGTAGCATAAAATATCAAACATAAATTATGCTTATAAATAAGGCGAACATTTAAAAAACAAAACAAAAAGAAAAACATGAAAACATTATTCTGGTATTGAAATTAAACACAAATAACTGAAACAAAAGGCTACCTTGACACTGTTGAAAGTCTTTTATTAAACATCAAAAACCATAGCTTTACGTAGGTGAGCCTTAGGCGTGTTAATTAAACGCACACGTGCATTGCTTAAAATGACGCAGCAGCTGATGGCTGTGTGCAGTGTGTATGGACGCATGGACTTTCTTATGGCATGACAGGCTTCAGCAACTTACGAGTGGTCGAGGGCTACCTTGACTTTTCCGTGCGTATGGTCTTTTACGCAAGGCAATCCTGCTTCAGTCCTAACTCTGTTGGCACGCCCATACTGTACATTAGTAGTCCGTGTGCAACTCATTTGCATGGAGTGTGTTGCCCCTTTAGCTACGCATGCGGGGCTAGTGTTGACTCCTGCGTGAATCGGTTGGAAGGTGGAGGTACGTGTGCTGAATCATGCGGCTATGTGCGTATTTTTGCTTTCTGGGCGTGCGCAGTTTATAAAGTCGGAAAAACACGCACGTATGTAACACACTTCCGTATCCATGAATCTGGTCCAGTGTCACTAATATCACTATACACAGCTGCTGACAGATGACACCACACAACCTATTTCAGGCCTTTGCATATCATTTAAATTTCATGACTATGGACAGAACCCAGAGACCCAAAAAATAAGAAGAAAACAGGTGGAAAATTACACCTGGCCAGAACCATGATGAATGTCAGGGGGAAAGAAAGTCATGTCACTCTCTGCATGCAGGGAGAATACTTTGCTGGTTGCACACAGATACTGAGCAGCGTTACTATTACTCTGTTACTTAGACCTGGGCTGGGAACTATCACCTCTCACCTCTAATACTGTTTGCCACAGATGACCTTTTCCTGCCCTACAATTCAATAGGTTTTTCTCCGGTGTAACTTTCCACCTGTTCTGCTCTTGTGTCCATATACAACCTGCTGTACCTGTGTATGGATCCGGAGCTGTAGGTGCGTTTTTGTCTAGATCGCACTTATACCTATATAATATATAGTATATGAATGGGGTTTTATCACCCATAGGATGATGCAGCCAGTGTTATCTGGGAGGTGCAGCAGATCAGGACTGTTACTACCTTCACATGCACTGATCTAATACAGAGCTCGGTGCATACAGACAGGTGATGAGTTATGTACCTGGAGCCGGGATGTCCCTGCGCACAGCAGTGCCCTCTACAGGTGACTTGGTGTCTTTGTTGACAGCAACAAAAGCAGTAAGAGAAGAGATGACTCCAGACTGCAGACTGGTCTCCAGGATTCTCTTCTTCACCCCCTCCGAGTCTGCGTCCAGTCCATGCTGCAGTTCCGAGATCACAGTCTTAGCTGCCAGTCTGTGGATGGTGGGTCTGAAAAATAAGATCAGTTATTACATGGGAGGGATTGTAGCTATGGTTGCCGGTCTGTGGATGGTGGGCGAGAGAGGATAAAACCATTACACAGGGGTGGATTAGATGTATAAAGACATATATAAGAACACCAGAAACACACAATGGCCCAGATCCAGAATTACACTTCTTAGCGATTTTACACCTGGCGGACTTTTGGTCGTGATTTTGTATTTACTGCGCACGACAGATGTTACGCAGCATCACGTATCGTAACTCTGAGCGTATGGGCCATTCACGTATCTGCCACGTAAATTGGCACAATTTTACGTAAGCCAAAAGTACTTCTACTTTTCATTTAAAGTGTACAGTATGGGCGTATTTAGCTGCTTAAGTCCTCATTGCCTATATGCACGTGCGGTCACGTGTGAAAAAAGTTAATGTAGGGTTTGAAACGCGGAAATCGGTCAAACTACGTATATTAAGATGTGTGCCTAGGGGAGTGTATAGAAGGTACGCACGCGGAAATACGCTACGTCAGTAAACGGATTGCAAGCGGAGTTCTGGATCTACCCCAATGTGTTCAGTAAAAGTCATTTAAGGCCAATTAACTACAATAATTCCAAAATGTAAAACAGTTTTAAAAAACGCTCTATCCAATGTCTCTTCACTTAAACCCCTTTCACATCACCACCAAAAACCTGGGTATTTGGTGGTGATGTGAAACGTCCCAAAGTTGTAGACCCAGGTCTAATGACACGGGACTGGTGGCAACGTGAAAGGGGCCGAGTTTTTTTTATAACCCAGGTTTTTCACATCGTCAGCCGATTGGATAGATTTGTTTATTATTGTTATGGCAACCGTAAACAACTGTCTACTTAGTGGTGGTAAAAAATAAAATAAAAAAAAAACAACAACACAATTTTCAAAGTATAGGGCATGCTAATGCTTGGAGAACCACAAGCGCCAGTATGTCCCGTCATCCGGTGCCAAACACAACATAGTAATGCCCCCTCCTAGACACAATAAAAGATAGGGTCGGCCTTGAACAATTAAAAAAAAAAAATTATTTACATTAGATACAATCCATACATTAAAAGTATTAATAAAAAATATTCAAAATATTTAAATATATAAAATTATTAATAAAAAGAAATACCACCAAGGATGGGATTCAATCTTGTAAGCTTTAATCCATGGGGGAAAAAAGCCCTAAAATACAGCCGTGCAAGGGGTGTGCCAAGGGGAGTGTAACAAATTTATGCACACGAAAATACGCTCCGCGAATAAACGTACGGCACACGTAGTTCTGGATCTACCCCAGTGTTCTCATCAATTCAATTTGGGTTTTTTTTTTGTTTTTGTTTTTTTTTTACATTTTTTTCTGGTCTACAGTATATCAGCTTTCTATCTATACCCCCTCAGTGTCTATTGTGCCAATTCTTCACTTCCATTCGGGAGATCCTTTTGTTTATATCCATTTGCAATAGAGTTACTATTAATCAATTTGATTGCTTTCTGGTAAATTACTAGTCAGAGTGACTGTGGGTCGTAATCAGATATGTTTTGGCGTGGAGTTCCGTGCGTAATTTTAGGATCGGAACATGCGTAGTAATTTTATTTACGTTGAATTTACGCTCGGAAGTCCCTCGGGCACGTACTTGGGGACATAAGTGCGGAGGGGCGTGGCTGAAATCCGTACGAGCAAAGTTACGTGAAAGTGGGTGGTGAGAGGCATTTAAATGACCATTTAAGGGTGCGGTTAGCTACATACGCACGTATGTATGTATTATACACACGTAAATGCACACGTAGAGATAAGGAGGCGATGGAGGCGTAAGTCACTGATAACCCGTCCGTGTGAGGGGAGAGTCATGGGTGTTGCCTTGCCACGTGTGTGCATATAATTGCGTGCCTTTAAATAACGGATCTGTAAATACAGCCCTGCATCAGCATTTAAGGACTTGCATTTAACATCGCTTATGGCTTTTTTTTATTTTTACTGTATCTGTTATGTTTTTATTGATTTTTAGATATTAATTAAATTCTATATTTTTACTCAGAGCGCTACCATTTTTTTTTAATTTCTCCTCATATCTGTTGGAGTATCACAAGGCTCAGTGTTGGGTCCATTGCTCTCTTCTATCTATACCACTTCCCTTGGACAGCTTGTAAAGTCATCTCTATGCAGATAATCCACACATCTACATATTCACTCCTGAACTCTCACCAACTCTGCTGGCCGGTGTAATGAAGCGCCTCTCTGCCATTTCATCTTGGATGTACTCCTGTCATCTCAGAGTTAATCAAAAACTGAACTGATATTTCTACCTGATAACAGTTACCCACCTAAACGCTCTAATTCTGTTGACTACACTGAAATAATCCCTACTCATAAAGCTCAATTATGAGGGGGTCACCCTGGAATTTGAACACTCAATTATGAGGGGGTCACATAGAATCTGATTCTAAATCCTGTTACACACATCTAAAAAACATTTCCAGAATATGCAAATATCTCTCACAAGACAATGGGAAAACTATCAATCATGCAATAATCAGCTACCACATTAATTATTGCAATGCTCTCCTTATTGGACTCCCATATTATGAAATTACCCCCCCACCCCATGAAATTCCCCCCCCACCCCACAGTCTATATAGCATGCAGCAGCTAGACTAATTTTCCATGCGAAACGCTCTTCTAGAGCTGCTCCACTTTGTCAGTCTCTACATTGATTACCTGTATTTCACAGAATCAAATACATAATCCTCTTGCAATCCTACAAGGCCATTAACAAGACTACATATCCTCACTTATCTCAAGATATATCCCAGCTCACTCTCTCAGATTGTCACACAGCTCTCTTCTACACTAACCATATGCTCTGATTCTCAGTTACAGGTCTTCTCCTGTGATGCACCCTCTCTCTGGAATAATCTCTCTCACCCACTAAGATTATCCTCTACTCTCCGAACTTTCAAGTGTTCCCTTAAAACCCACCTCTTCAAACAAGTTACCAAATTCCTAAACCTGCTTATTAACCTGTGTCTAGCCTATTTACAACTACTTTGCTATTCTGCTTTCCTTTCTGTTTCATGCTTAACACACCTTCTTTCCATACTAAGATTCCCCTTAGTCCTGGTAGTAACAATGCTATGTGACTGATCATACACAGCACTGAGAACTGTTACCATACACCCCGTCTCTCTCCATAGTAATATCCCCTCAGTCCTGGTAGTGACACTGCTGCTGATCATACAGGGTTAATCTCTGTCCTCCAGGTACTGTAATATGAGGGACCCTTCTGTGCTCCTCATCACCTGAGATAATGGCTTCCTCTCTCCTGGCTATTATAGCATCATTAGTGCTGCATTGTGTCTTGTGTCTCGCTCCTATTATGTTGCTTTTTTTGGAATTGATACTTTTCACGGCAATTTCCTATAGTTCCTGAAGTTTGTTCCATTAATCATTCTGCCAATGAGGCTGTGTGGCGCTCTCTATCTCTCTCCATAGTAATATCCCCTCAGTCCTGGTAGTAACACTGCTGTGTGACTGATCATACAGAGCACGGTTACCATACAACCTGACTGCCCCATTGTGTGATATATAACACTCGCCATTATGTATCAATCCCCAACATCCTATAGAGTGTAAGCTTGCGGGCAGGGCCCTCTTACCAACCCACTCTGTCTGTTACCACCCAGTTATTTTAGAACGATTGTTGAAATTGTAAAGCGCTATGTAATCTGATAGCGCTATATAAACACCTTGTTATAATTAACAATTTTATCTGACCGGGTCTTTGTATATTTAAGGTTCTTACCAATAGTTGTTACTGTGATCACATAGATCACTCTCTCGCTCTTGGAACATCCTGTTTACTTATTCTTCTCTACATACATCTATATGTATTATCTACATACCTGTCACCTCTCTCTGCTGTAAGCGAGAACTGCAGCTTGTTCTTCACAAGGTCACCTTTAAACTTGTACATCAGAGAAACGTTTGCCTCGTTCGCATTCTCTGCCTACAAAACAAATAGCCCGATAGTCACGTCATGATGACCATGTAGGACCGGCTCAACATACACCCGATATTGTAGCTGGTTCTAGAACAAATACAAATGCAATTGCTGTGTTCCAGACCTGAACGCAACCCACTTCTGTGACTGCTTGCATCCAAGGGGACATTCCACACGAGGGACAATAAGCGTGAGGTCACACAAGTGAGCCCGATCCATAATCAAACAATAGTCTAAGTAGGCACAGTTTACGTCTAAACCTTTGCATTAGCCACAGGCCATGTGTAAAGCTGGCCATACACTACAGTGGTTATTAGCCTGTTCATCCAATTATCGGGTGACTGTGACATTGGTCGTTGTAATGAGTGAGTGGTCAGTGGTCTGCTATGATTATTTGACTGTTGTGACATGCATAAAATACATCAGCTCAAGGCCCCAATATCAGAGCAGGGCTGATCAGCTGCAAGGGCCTCCTGTCAATCTCTGCAGCCACTCCCTCTTTAGCAGGGTCTATCAGTTCTAGCAGGAGAGGGGACTAGGAGAAAATCACACCGTTTATTGGCCACCTCCAGCTTAAGCCCAGGACACTGGTGACCATTGCGTCATCATCTAACCTCTGAAAGCAACTCAAAGCATACGCTGCTTAGGCCTTGTATTGGATATTGGGTTTTATAGCGTATGCTTTGAGTTGCTTTCAGAGGTTAGATGATGACGCAATGGTCACCAGTGTCCTGGGCTTAAGCTGGAGGTGCTACTCTGCACTCGTGTTTGGATCCCCAGGGAAAGGGAACATATCTGTAATCGTATCCGCCTTGTGCTGGGCTGTACTATATCTGTATGCAGCCGGCTGTACTGTGTATGGATTCAGAGCTGCAGCTGTGTTCACTTCTGGATCGCACCTTAATGTTACTTGGCTGGGTGGGGAATTTAGGCCATAGGCTCAGGCCAATGCCATCAGACATGTCTTTTCCTTCATATCTCTGCATATACAAGTCTTCTCTTGAACCAGTCTGGGGATCCAGCCGTTAGCATGTGTCCAGGAGACCTGATGT
Organism: Limnodynastes dumerilii; assembly: GCA_011038615.1. Taxonomy (NCBI): domain Eukaryota; kingdom Metazoa; phylum Chordata; class Amphibia; order Anura; family Limnodynastidae; genus Limnodynastes; species Limnodynastes dumerilii. The sequence continues at coordinate 38,138 of WWET01004463.1, read as the reverse complement.
TATTACATATTAGGAAACCCCCTGCTCACCATCACCCGCTATCACCGCATATTTCCATTCCCTCCATCCATCCATAAATGGTGATATAATGTACAGAACACACACACAACGCACCTTTCCCTTCAGCTGGGCATAGAGAATGGAGCGCTGACCCTGGAAGATGGCGGTGGGCACTGGGGACAGGAGAACGGATTCCACGCCAGGAGGAAGGCTCCATTCGAGAGACACGTCATGGACGGTGGGCTGCAAGGAGCATTTCAGGGCTCGCAGCACCTGGCAGGGTAAGGAGAGGAATAAGAGGTGTATTACAGCGACTCCTCAGTCCATGTATGACTGACACATCACTTATGTCACCACATGCACAACGTGCTGTAATCTCTGGAGCTATTCAGAGTTAGGAGTAATCTGCACCAAAGGGTGTCAATCTAATAGATTCACTCCTCTCTCTCATGCGGTTCCAACGACCACTGATCCACATGTATCTACAAGACCCTGCCCCTACTGTAGATTTAACACCTTCCCCCTAGCCATCTTTTGAAATGTTGTGTGGGGGCGGAGGGGAAGCACCACCCCATCTGATGGAAATCCTATCGTACGTAGCTAAGTTCCGTTCGATGGGAGTTACAATCTCGGATTTTGAGTAACAGTCGAGTGGACTGGTCTTCGTATTTAAACGGTACAGTATGGGCTGGATTGGGCCTTACATACAATTATCTTTCCGCACAAGATGCATGTGTGGAGTAGTGCTTTTCCCACTCATATGGAACTCACTATTGGCCAAATGTATGGAGCTCCTATGTACATTCAAGCTTCACTAATAAGTCTGTATCTGGCCCCATATCTCTTGGCCTACGTACTTTATTATAACTTAACTTATATATGACACACAGTATAATAACTCAGCTTTCCACCAATCCTAATGTTTGTTATAAGAAGATTCCCAAGCCCCTGCCCTATGTAACGATAGGAGCTGTGCAGCTTTATCACATAATCTATGCTGTGTTTGTCAGCCAAACTTCATTTTTCTTCCACTTTCAGAATACTACATGCTGATTGGTCAATTTGTATTGGGGTTTTGTCACCCACATTCCTGTGTATTAAAATGTATTTAAATGCCCTTACAGTGATGTCATTGGGCCGGATCCAGAACTCAAAGTCAGGGGACTGACGCACGTCATTTGCACAAGTCCTCTGACAAATAACAATGGCGCAAGCACACACAAAATGTTATGCGAGCGTACCTGATATCTCAGTTCTGTATGTTAGAAGTTACGATGAAGGAGCCAACCCTTCATGCCATATCCACATCATTCAGGCGGGACAGCCATACAAAATACGGGGAAGGGGTGGAGGCCACCAGTTACCCATTGATCCGCGTTCGGACAGACGCAGATCACTGGGTAAAAGTTAAGGCTACTACCAACAGAGGTGAAGGATGGGGACATGCACCGTCCTCTTCCTTGCATAATTTTAAACCTCAGCATGTACGTAAATGTGAGGAAGTCTGTTGTGTTTCACACAACAAATCTTGTGCCAACTGTTATGAGACCTGTATATTCAGTATGTCACCCAATGTACTATCCGCTCCCATCTATATGAATTCTGGGTGTTCAATAATGCTCGCGTGGGATTCCATTTATCTTCGAGAAATTGCAGAGTCTCCCCAACTTTCTCAGACATGTTTCACTTGAACAATAAACTTGAAAGTCGATTTTGAAGTATTATGTTATTAATGTGATGTTTGGCTATTGTTTGGATTTTGTTATCTCCCTTACTTAACCATGGTCCTTAAGGCAGCAGATGTAGCCCCCAAAGGTTCCAAGCACCCCATAAGCATAAGAAGAGAAGGATTCTGGGAGATGGTCTCTTACCTTGGGCTGCATCCTCTCCTTTCCGGTGATAAACTCAAACGTTCCACTGCCCGCTCGAGCCATGCCTTTAATGAGGGACGTGGAGGCTCCTTCTCCAATGCCAAATGTGAAACACCTGCAGAGTCATCATAGACATGGGGAAATAACATAGGAGAACATAAGTGGAGAATATATAATATATATATCATTTTCTATAGAGCTATCTAACATTTCTATAGAGCTATCAGATTATGTAGTGTTTTACAAAGAATATTTAACATTCACATCAGTCCTTGCCCCATTGGAGCTACATTTCAAGTTCATTAAGACACAGGCTAATTTTTTCAGCAGCCAATTAACCTACCAGCATGCTTTTGGAGTGTGGGAGGAAACAAAAGCAAAACCACACAGCTACAGGGAGAACATACAAACTCCACACAGATAAGGCCTAGTCCGGGAATTGAACTCATGACCTCAGCACAGTGAGACAGAAGTGCTAAAAGAGGGAATTTGCCAGTCACTAGAACAGGACAATCCCTGCTTTTTGTGTTTCTCTGAGTGCTGTCTAGAGTTTTATCTGTATCTCTGAAGGTGGCTACCGATGGTCAGAGCTGCCTAGATTGTACATACAAGTGATCACCACACATTAACATAGCAGAACAATGCAATATTCTCCTTTTCGTAAATTCAGGATGCAGCCCTGTGTTACTCATGGTCATAGAAACATAGAAAGTGACGGCAGATAAGAGTCACACGGCCCATCCAGTCTGCCCAGTTGTTTATTTAAAACTATACTGACCCTAGACCCTATTTACCCTCAATTTAGTTTGAGATTTAGGATATCCTTATATTTATCCCAAGCACGTTTACACTGTTCTACTGTGTTACCTCTACCCCCTCAGATGGGAGGCTATTCCACTTATCTATCACCCTTTCAGTGACGTCATTTTTCCTCACATTGGGGTAGATCCAGACCTAAGTGCAGTTTACGTACAACCTCTTAGCGTATTTACGCGATTATAAGTACTATGCACTCCCCCAGACACCCCCCTCCGTTGTACATAATTTAATTGATTTACGGGTCCCAAACCCTCGCTTAATTTTTCCTAGAGCAAGTATGCTCGTACGTAAAGGATTGACATACGTAACGGCCTAATCTGGCCCATACCGTACATTTTGAATGCTTCCCTCTGCCTCCAGTGCGTATTTTCGGCTAGCGTAGGGCCAACACGCTCCTTCGCTCGTAACATCTGCCGTGCGCACGTGTAGAACGTACAAACAGCCAAAGTTATGAAAGCAACTTGCGTAACTTCCCTGTCATACGTAGTTCTGGATCTGGCCCATTGTCTCTGAATCTATCACCCTCCATTTTAAATTCATGTCCTCGTGTTCTATTACACCTCTTACTTTGAAAAAATTATGCTATCATATTCCCCTCTCCTCTAGCCTCTTGACTGTGTGACACAAGCCATGGACCATTTTAGTTGCTCTTCTTTGCACAGTCTCTAATGTATTTAAGTCTTTTCGGACAACAATCTATAAAGGGGCATCACTACTTCTCTCTTTCAGCTTCTAATACCTCTTCCTATGCAAGCAAGTATCTGATTTGCCTTTCTCATTGCTTTGTTACATTGCTTGGCTACCTTTAAGTCACAAGAAATAATGACTCCTAGATCCCTTTCCGCCTCAGAAGTTTCTAATGTAGTGCCATTGATGATATATTGAGCTCTTGGTTTTTTATGCCCCAAGTGCATGATTTTGTATTGCAATTTGCATTTTGCATTGTCTGCATTAAACTGCAGTTGCCACACTCTTGACCATTCCTCCAGTCTACCTACATCATCCCTCATTTTGTGTACCCCTCCTGGTGTGTCTTACATAGCTTTGTGTCATCTGCAAAAACAGGCATATTTTCTCCTCGATACCACAGGCAATATCACCTATAAAGATATAAAATAGCACTGGTCCAAGTAAAGAACCCTGGGGTACTCCACTGGTTACCTTACCATCCCCAGAATGGATTCCATTTACTACAACATGTCTATCCTGTAACCAAGATCTTACCCACACAACTATCCATAAATCCAATCCCAAAGTTTCCAGCTTATTTAACAGTCTGCGATGTGGCACAGTGTCAAAAGCTTTACTAAAATCTAAATAAGCTATGTCTACAGCTCCCCCCTTATCTAATACTTTACTGACCCAGTAAGAGATTTCAATAAGATTTGTTTGACATGATCTTTCCTCAGTGAATCCATGCTGCTTGGGATCCTGTAAGTTACTAGATTTAGGATACTGTAAAATTTAATAGTGTTCCCATTACTTTCC
>WWET01004463.1:16389-33561 GCA_011038615.1 Limnodynastes dumerilii | reverse complement strand
TATATATATATATAATTAATAAATAGTGATACCCATATACATGGTATGTCCTATCATAGAACATTAACCAGAAAGTCTTATTAGCGCTAAAAAGAAAATGCTCATTAAATGCGTATTTCTGCAATAAACACCCACCTATAAAGGTACAAAACTGTAAAATAAAAATATCTACACATTTACAATGAATCGTTTTCTTAACAACAAATTCAAGATTGCATATTTAAAAGCATTATGTTATGAAGAAATGGATAAATTCGTTAAAAAACGATTAAGGTGCAAAAAAATATAAATATAAAGCTGTTAAAAATTAAGTTAGCAAACCTTAAATAAAAAAAATAATAAATATATAAACTGAATTCATGTTTAAAAGAATATAGTCACATCTCTTACTAAATATTTATACTTCTGTATGTAATTACGACTCACTTTGAAATGAATCTTTTAAGTTATATTGACAAAACTAATATAAAAAGAAAAAAGAAAAAAATAAAGACAAAAGGGAGAAGGAAAGAGTTAAAAAAAAAAATCAACTCGTTTTCAATATTCAACAAAATAGATGATGATTTTCTTATGATGGCAACCAAAGCTTTCTAAGAAGCCACTATGTCAAAAAAACCCCACTGAAAAACATTATAATCAATGAATGTTAAACATTATTTGCAAGACTACGGAGGTCTGTCCCTGATCCATATCTCTCACTGCTACATTTAATTGGGGATACCTAGGACACCCCATCAGGTGACGACCACTACTGCTGAACGCAAGGGAACTCTCTCTTTCATTGCCTTGAATCTATCCTAGGACTCCCCAGTGGCTCGCAAGTATCACATAAACAATTGTATTTGGAAATTTTTTTTTATTATTCAACAATATCAAGAACATTAATAATACTGCAAGATTGACTGTGATATTGGGCTTGACCAATTTATATTTCATATAAAATACCATTGCCATAATGGTATATTATTCTTCAATTTTATTTTGTGTTGGATTTGTGTTGGATTTCCCATCGTCACCTGATAGGGTGTCCTAGGTATCCCCAATTAAATGTAGCAGTGAGAGATATGGATCAGGGACAGTCCTATTTGTTTTCACATAATTGTTTATTGCACTATTTGGGTGTGTAAATTTGGACAGAATCAATTTGATTTTTTATTTTTCATTATTTTTATTTTCTATTGCTTTAGTCATAACCACTTGTAGAAAATACCTCTTTTGTAAATTTCATTATGGCCTGCCTAAACAACACAGGATTTAACTCGATTTTTGACTATAGGTGTAATAGGAAAGTCAATTTCCCATCTATTTTTGAAGATGGGACTGAGAATCCTCAATCAATGGACCTGAACTTACAATTCAGGAAATTAGAAAATTTGATGATTATTGAACTAAAAGCTTGGTGGGAAATTGTCACCCTCCAGAAATATATAGAGGTAAAGAGAGTCTCGAGGGGACTAAGACTTTATAAAGAATCCAGTTTCTCACTGGATGATATAGAAGCACAAGTAGAATGGGACAATATGTTAGAAGAGGGTTCCCTTAAATTGATGGATCTATTAGTTAAATAAAAAAGAAATAAGTTGCCAAAAATTGAAGAGGAAATTAAGTTGATTGAAACCAATCTGATAGCTCATAAAGATCATGAGGATTTTCTTAGATTGGAAGAAAGGACCTTTAATAAATTACAAGACATTGAGATGAAAATTGTGGAGGTGAAAAAAGGTAAATTCATAAGAGATAGGAGGGACTAAGAGTTTAAAGAAAGCTCTGGGATTAGTTTCAATAGACCCTTTTCCAATGTAGATAAATCTCACTTTTTGCCCCTTGATTCATATTCTACATCTCAAGGTGTAACATCACAACCTCAACATCGACTAAGAAATCCCCCAAGAAATTATAATTAGAATAAGAATTTTAGTCGATATCATTCTTATCAGAAATTTAGAAATGACAGAAATCCCAACAATCAGTATAGAAAGAAGTCTGATGAATCTAGGAAAATAGGGAAAAGTAATGTTACACACAAAGGGCCGGATCCAGAACTACGTCTCTTCCATAGACGGACGTAGTTCAATAAACAGTAGCTTCTGCGCATCCGTAGTAGCTATTGTACAAAATAGCTACCACGTAGTTCTGGATCCGGCCCAAAGTCCCAATTAACCAATTAGCTGCCCCCCCCCAAAAAACACACAATCCCAGCAGGGGAATACCAGTCCCGATCACACTTTAGGAGTTTCCGGTGGTTCATACCAACAAGAGACAACATCTAATAGGGAGGAAAGTTTTTTAGATGTGCACTCCATCTTCAAGACCCAAAACAGGTTCAAACACCTAGGCGAACCACTAATAACGCCTCCGGCGGTAAGAAGAAAAAGAATACAAGAAGATCTAGAAGAGGAGGACAGGTCAAACAAAAGAAGACACAAATTATCACTAAGAAAGAAAATAATGGCATATTCAATATATAAGTGATAAGAATCTTAGCGACTCCCATTTTAACTTATTACAAAAGGGATTATATTTTGCCCCTTCAAAAGGGTATGGACAAATTTAAAACATATTGATTTGAATAAATTTATAAGAAATATGACCTTGAAAAAATTCTTTTTGAAGCAAGATGCTCCCATTAAGAATTTTTCGATACCAGATGAATATGATCATACCAATCTTAAAAAGAAATCAACATTCTATCCTACATTTATTAAAGGTAATTTTTATTAACACCTTTCAGTCAGTTGTCCAAAGAGACCTTGCAAATTTGAAACCTAGAAAGAGAAAGGAAAATTTAAGTAAGCTGGAGAAAGTAGCCCTTAAAGAACTGAAGAATGAGGAAGGTATTATAATAAGGCAAGCAGATAAGGTTAGTGGCACGGTTATTTTGGGGAAAAAAAAACTATATAGATGGTGCCCATCTTCTTCTTGAGGACAATACCACCTATAGACCCCTACATTCTGATCCTACACATGTTTTTAAAGGGAAAATAGAAAAGATTCTATTGCAAGCCTATCAGGAGGGTATCCTCAATGAGAAAGAATATGAATGCTTGAACTTAGAACACCCTTGTATCCCTTATTTTTATGGGCTTCCCAAGCTCCATAAGAATTTAGAGACCCCTCCCTTCAGGCCGATCATATTAGGGATAGATTCCCTTACGGCAGGGCTCTCTAAATATGTTGACATTTTTGCAAAAGATGGTTCCAAATCTTCCCTCTTATTTGAAAGAGTCAAAACAGGTAATTCAAATAATTCAAGATATTACGTTGAATGACAACTTTTTCCTCTGTACAGCTGACGTGTCTTCGTTATACACGTCAATTAAACATGAACAGGGCATTGAGGCAGTCCAATATTACCTAAACACTATGTCAGAATTGATAGAGAATCAGAAACAGTTCATCATTGATGCTATATGATTTATTTTAAAATGTAATAATCAGTTTTATTATAGGGTACCGCCATGGGGACCAGGTTTGCTCCAAGTTATGGGAACCTTTTTATGGGTTTTTGGGAAAAATCTTACATCTGGAATCCCAAACCAAACTCTGAGCACCTGGTCCTCTGGAGGCGGTACATAGATGGTTATTTTTATTTGGAATGGCTCAAGTTCAGTTTAAACAATATTTAAATCAGAACGCCAGGAATTTTAAATATGATCTTTGATTTGATTTAAAGAAATGATAACTTTTCTGGATTTGGAAATCTATCCTAAAGAGGGACAACTTAATACTAGGACCCACTTTAAGAAGGTGGATGCGAACAACTATGTAATGCTTAGCAGTTGTCACTATCTCCCTTGGACCAAAAATATACCAAAGGGTCAGTATTTGAGAACCAGGAAGAATTGTAGTGAGAATGAGACCTTTGAGGACCAGGCCTCTGTCTTAACTAAAAGATTTCTAGATAGAGGATATTCAAGTGATCTCTGTATTAAAGCCAAAGAAGAGGCTGGAATGTTTAGCCAATTTGACCTGGTTCGCAAGATTACTACAAAGAAAGACAACAAACGTTTTGTTCCCTTTATTACAGAGTTTACGGATGACCATGCCAGTATAAGGAATATTTTTAATAAACACTGGCATATCCTACAGATGGATCCAGACTTAGCAACTGTTTAACCAAGTAAATCTGAACTTATATTTAGAAAAGCCCCTGATTTAAAAAAAAGATGTTAGCACCTACAGTCTCACGTCAGCTGGAAAAAACCAAACAGGGTCAAAATTCTTCTGACCTGTGTGGGTTTTTTCCAGGTGCTACTTGCAAGGCCTGTCAATATGGGGTGAAAAGTAAAGAATTTGCGAGTAAACAAACTCAAAATAATTATAAAATTAAGAGTCTAATAAATTGTACACCCCATTTGTCATCTACTTACTGGAGTGTCCTTGCGGCTTCCAATATGATGGTAAAACTTTGCGACCATTCAGAAATCGAATTAGGGAACATCTTCTAAATATATCCAAAGGTTTAGAAAGCCATAGTTTGTCACAACATTTCAAAACACACCATAATTGTGACCCAAAAGGTTTCAAAATGAAGACCATTGAGCACATTGCAATAGACATTAGAGGAGGTTATAGGAAAAACCGTCTTTCACAACGTGACTTTTTGAATCTACGAACTTAAAACTCTGTCCCCTAGAGCAGTGTTCCCCAACCTCAGTCCTCAGGGACCACTAACAGTCCATATTTTCTAGGTTTCCTTAAAGAATCACAGGTGATATAATGAGCAGCACCTGTGGAGCTTTTAAAATGTGACAGTTAGTAATGAACACACCTGTGCTCCAGATATATATATTTTTCATATCATATATTTAATCATTCTATATTTATATTTAATTTATATATTTTACATAAAGAATTTTAATTAGTAAGGATATTATGTCCCCCTGTTTTATAAGGGGTGAGCCATTTTTTATAACAATTGCAAATAATGTTTTTTAATTAACATTCATTGATTATAATGTTTTTCAGTGGGGTTTTCTTTTTTGACATAGTGGCTTCTTAGAATAAGGAAATCATCATCTATTTTGTTAAATATTGAAAACTGGTTGATTTTTTTTTTTAACTCTTTCCTTCTCCCTTTTGTCTATCTTTTTTTCTTTTTTCTTTTTATATTAGTTTTGTCAATATAATTTAAAAGATTCATTTCAAAGTGAGTCGTAATTACATACAGAAGTATAAATATTTAGTAAGAGATGTGACTATATTGTTTTAAACATGAATTCAGTTTATATATTTATTATTTTTTTGATTTAAGGTTTGCTAACTATTAATTTTTAACAGCTTTATATTTATATTTTTTTGCACCATAATCGTTTTTTAACGAATTTATCCATTTCTTCATAACATAATGCTTTTAAATATGCAATCTTGAATTTGTTGTTATTAAGAAAACGATTCATTGTAAATGTGTAGATATTTTTATTTTACAGTTTTGTACCTTTATAGGTGGGTGTTTATTGCAGAAATACGCATTCAATGAGCTTTTCTTCTCTAGCGCTTATAAGACTTTTTGGTGGGTATTACTATTTATTCACATAAAATATTATATAATTTCCTTGTTTATGAATATTTCTGATATATGTACTTAGGTTGGAACACTGTGTTGCTCCAGTTGGGTGGTGAGAGCCCAGATGGAGTAATTTAGGACCCACTAGCAAGCACAATTCCCCTGGTCTCTATAAAAGAGCTTCTGGTCCTGGCCCTGGTCCTATATGATTCCCTCCTGATGAAACGATCAGTTGATCGTGAAACGCGTAGAGCAGGCTAGAGGCATTTTTAACACACAGCCCTGACATCCACAGGTGTGTATACGGAGTTTGCCGGCAATACCATCCACCCGTTCTCACCACTCCACCGTGGAGCGATACAGGGCTCCGTCCTCAGCCATAAGGAATCAATTTTAATGACTGTGTAATATACCAATAAAGTTGTTATACTCAACTTGATGAGTGTTATGCCTATTACCAGAGGAGCCTGTTAGATCCCTTATCCGGTGAGCACAGAACCATCGGAGTTGGACGGACGCTTGAGACCCTGGGTATAGCACTTGTGCTTTTTCTCTTTTTTTAGGTACTTTTACACTCGGGAGGTCTGTCCCTGATCCATATCTCTAGCTGCTAAATTTTTTGGGGGGATACCTAGGACACCCCATCAACATAGAAACATAGAAAGTGACGGCAGATAAGAGCCACATGGCCCAACTAGTCTGCCCATTTGTTTATTTAAACCTATACTGACCCTAGACCCTATTTACCCTCAATTTGGTTTACAATTTAGGATACCCTTTTATTTATTCCAAGCATGTTTAAATTGTTCTACTGTATTGGCCTCAACCACCTCATATGGGAGAATATTCCATTTATCTATCACCCTTTCAGTGAAGTAATTTTTCCGCACATTTCCTTTGAATCTACCACCCTCCAGTTTATATCCATGCCCTCGTGTTCTATTACACCTTTTCTTTTGAAAAATGGTACCCTCCTCTAGCTGGTCACAACCCTTGATATATGTGAAAGCTGCTATCATGTCCCCCCTCTCCCTTCTCTGCTCCAAGCTATACATGTTTCGTTCCTCTAGTCTTTCTTGGTATGATTTGTTACAAAGGACATGGACCATTTTAGTTGCTCTTTGCACAGTCTCTAATGTATTTATGTCTTTCTGGAGATATGGCCTCCAGAACTGAACACAGTATTCTAGATGAGGTGTATCAGGTGACGATCTTTCCCGGTGGAGTATCAAGTTACTGGATTTAAGATACTTAAGATTTGGTGGAACACACACTTAGAATACACACTTTGACCAGATGAAGGAATCTGTAGAGCTCTCTCTGGAACACAGATCAGCTACGATGCAGTGTGATCAGTGTGATGTGATGTGATCAGTGATGTGATCAGTGTGATGTGATGTGATCAGTGTGATCTGGTTGCTGGATGATCTTTATGGAAACGTTACTAAAACAATGTTGGTTTTTGTGTTTTGTGTCTTTGGATGAATGCAGGAGGTTAGATTTTGTTGATGCTGCAAACATTTGTATTTCTGTTACATTTCTATATTGTTTTTAGCAACACAAAGAAACTGCATTTGACATAATGGCATAAAGACACAATGATAGAGAAGGGGAGAGGACGCGTCTGTACACAGAACATGCAGCGTTACTGGAATTACCGGTGGTTGTGAGCATTCTTCTGGACCTCTGCTATCACTTCCCTCGTGTTCCCGACCTCTCCATCCGTGAAGATAAAAAGCTGAAAAGACGTCACAGGTAAGAGCGCAGACTCGTCACATTACAGTATAATCCGTCCCCACCCATAATCTGTACAATTACTGATATCTTATATTTATACCTGAAAACATCAAATAAATCAAACCGTGACCTAGTGAAAGACTGATCCAGAGAGTGATACGACTGCCTAACAGCGTGATATATTTCCCTCTGCCTATGCCCAAATGCAACCATGGCTATTCAGTCTGATTCACAGATAGGAGTGAGTTAGGAGGGGCTGCATCCACACCTAAATCACTCGTTCTGACTCATTACCCACCCCCACCGTTTTTAGTTGCCTAATGGCATTGGCAACCTTTACCAACCAATTACCACTTGCTGCGTGCTCCCCATCTCATCTACATACCCACCACCCACTATTCCCTGAGGTGGCACAGGAACGCCTCCTTTTTCCTAAACCTTTAAAGACTGCACATGGTCGATCTGCGTAGCTAAGTGGTACGTAGATTGCGTAGATGACCTATGCATGCGTTGTAGGTCAGTCCTTAAATGACCATACTGTAGAAGCTGGAGCTTCTCTAGTGTGAATCCGGCTCTAGAGCACAGTGCACAGCTGCGGCTACCTGCAACTGAGGGGGTGTTATGGGGAGGGAACAATCGTTTGCAGAAGCGGCTAGATTTCATCCCAATCATTTACACCAGCTACAGACCCAACAACTTATATGAGACATCTGGATTAAACATTGCTTATGCTTTGTGCTTTTTTATTTTATGCAATAGTTATTTTATGACTATATTTTGTACATTCACATTGTCCAGTAACAGATAATCATTGCACAAAGCATAACCAATATTATCCCTATAAATGACAGTGGAATAATCCAGCACTTGTATCTGGGGGACCAGGGAATAGGATATGAAATCTACGTGACTGTGACCGCACACAGAAGGACGCACTTGTGTAAGGAGTAAAGCCAGACATAATTAAACTTTATCTACATTACTCTTAAATGAGCCATTATCTGCGTCAGGTTTCCCAAATAGAGGATGTCTCTTTTTTTTTTTTTTTTTTGTGTTTCAGTCTGGATCAGGCCCTGAATGTATTAAGAATTATAACTAGAATCATGTTTATAGAACAGAACCTTTACAGACCACCTGCCCACTCAGATGCAGCGAGTCTTGGTGCTTTCTGCCTGCTGACAGGTGTCCTGATTGCTTGGCAGCCAGGACAACTCAGTACTGCTCCAGACTCCCAGCTGGCTGCTATTGCTGACAGGCATCCTGGTTGCTGGGCGAAAGACACAGTCAGTGGTCCTTTCCCTATCAGGTTGGTTGGCTGGTCCATTATTATTTACAGCCTCCCATGTAAATAGGCTGGCAGGGGCACTAGCTCTTGCCGGTTATAGTGTCCTGCTACCCTCCTCACCAGATATTTAGTTTTCTGTGTCTTGCCAGTTTTCGGTCAGCAGTGATCTTTGAGTGACCCTTCCCTATTTAACCCTTTGTGCTCTATTGTTCCCCCTACCTTGCCTTGAATGAATGCTTATCTCCCCGTGTTACTTGCCGTTTCCTCTCCTCCCTAGTTTGCTGTGTGCCTCTGTTAGTTTGTCTCTCACTGGGTCCCTCGTCTTGTCCTGTCCTCTCACACACACGTATAGGGGCTGCCGTGACCCGCTGGTGTTCTGCAGCCAAGCCTAACCTCACCATCAGAGGCTCCAGTGAAGAACAGGCCCCAGTTAGACTCAGCGCCCTGGAGAGTGGTTTCCGAACAAGAACCTTTCAGAGAACTGTTATCTTCTGGAATTAGGTGTAAGGTGATATGTGATCTGAAGTTGGATTAGATCTGTGTGCTCTGCATCTAAAACTGGTAGAGACGAAGACACTCACCTTGCTCATACCAAGTTACGCTCTAAAAAACCCTAATATTCAAGCACTGTCCCCATGTAAAATAGGGGTGTTGCAGAAATATGAATTGTATGTAGGGGCTGAAGCCAGACCTCACTGTACAACCACCTGCATCCCAACACCCACAGAGAGGAAGTGCTTCCGCTTCCAGCCCTATCAGGCCCGCCATCAGAATACTTACCAGAACAGATCGGAATCCTCTAGATCCAGAATTCCGCACTGGCCCGTTCTGGCACAGTGTAGCCCGCGTATGTGCCGCAGTACCAAAAGTGGGATTTGTCCAATCATAGCAATTGGAAAATAGCCCTTTAGAGTCATTTAGGATCCAGCCCAAGCCAATTATATAATCTATATATTATTGGCTCACCCCATATCCAAGGTCACTTACCTGTCTGGGGTGGTCTGGTCTCCCGGCTGTTTTGTAGATTTTCATTAAGGGTTGTAGGATTTCTGTCCCTCCGAGGTCAGCGTCCATCTCATTGACCTTCTTGACACCCTCCTCCATGGATTGCTGAGTGTACTGCACACTCTCCCTGAGGGATACTGATTATTAGGATGGACACCATGCAGTAATGACATCTTCACTAAATCAGTCTGACTTAGTCTGTGACATGAACTGTATGAGATCAGCTCCAGTCACACAGATCAGAACCCACCAATCAGCCTCCCCTCCAATCACAGCTTCTTATACTCACGGGAAGAAGGACTCAAAATGGGACCCAAATCCATAGATATTGAAGTAACATCCAAGGGGCAAACTCTTCAGTAGCAGAACCAGGGTCTCCTGGAGAGAAGAGACAGAGCAGAGTGACCGGGAGGGCATAGTGCCTTCAGTAAGAGAACCTCATAGATATACATAGATTTATATTTGATATACTACACTTTTACAGTGTATCAAAGCAATAAGAAAGACCAGTCAGATGCTTGGTTTTATAGGGAAAGGATTTAGTAGCAGAAAGAGAGAAGTAGTAAAGTCACTTTATAGGTCATTGGTGCGGCCTCACCTGGAAAACTGGGGTCAGTGCTGGAGGCCATATCTCCAGAAAGATAAATACATTAGAGATTGTGCAAAGAAGAGCAATTAAATGGTGCATGGCCTGTGTCACATAACATACAGAGAAAGACTAGAGGAAGTAACATGTATAGCTTAGAGCAGAGAAGGGACAGGGGTGATATGAGAGCAGCTGTCACATTTATCAAGGGGTGTAACCAGGTATAGGAGGGGGCATTATTCAAAGTAAAGGGTGTAATAGAACACAAGGGCATGAATATAAACCGGAGGGTGGTGGGTTCAGAGGAAATTTGTGGAAAAATTACTTCACTGAAAGGGTGGATGAAAAGTGGAAGTGTCTCCCATCTGAAGTGGTAGAGGCTAACACAATAGAACAGCTTAAAATTATTTGGATAAATAACAGAATATTCTAAATCTTACACGAAATTAAGGGTCAAATAGAGTCTGGGGTCTGAACAGTGTAAACAAAAACCACTGGGCAGACTGGATGGACCATTTGGCTCTCATGTGCGGTCACTTTCTAGGTTTTTGTTATTAGTGTATTCAATATTAAAAAATGTTATGTCTATAATACATTTTTTTTTCTTTTTTTTTTTTAAGTTAAAACTTATTTATATTTTGTAACATCAGCAGAACATCAGTGATAATCCATGAATAAACCCCACTGATGTCTTCAAAATTCAACTTAGGGACTTAGGGGGTGTGCAGTAGGGAACGGTCACCCAGGGCACAAAGCTGAAGTGGGGCATCGGTAAGTGAACTTTAAGGATAAATGGGTGACTATTTTAAGCTTGGGGGCAACATTTTTACTTTTTGTCCCCAGCACTAAAATGAAAATAAATTGCTCTGGCACCCCCAATAGTAAAGGCTCACAGGCTACTTTCACCTCTAAGACACAACACCCACAAACACCTGCCATGATACTTAGACGGGGTTCCCGGCACTGACCTTGGCACTCTGGATACGACGTGGAGCATTAGGCTCAGAATTCATGGCACACTCCATACTCCCAGACCGGTCCACCACGAATATAAACTCTCCGCTGCTGGACGGGTCCTGGGACTCTGGGAAGCTGGGGTAGAAATTCAACATGACGACAGGATCGGATGTAAAGGACCCTGTAACACACAGAGGGAAGGACGTATTATTATATGATATGTACAATATTTACAGTCAATCTACATGAGAGGTCCCTCAATATGACAACAACATATTAGCAGTGTTCAACATGGCTGTCTCTGCAAAGCTCTAACTGGAACAGGGATCAATATAAGATGGGTGGAGCTTAAACTAGGCTGGATAGGGATCAGTATAAGATGGTTGAAGCCAGCACTTGTCTGGACAGGAATCAGTATAAGATGGATGGAGCCAGCAATATCATGGATAAGAATTAGTATACCATGGCCAGCTCTCCCAAGGTGTGTGATGTACGGTGTGGGGGTGGGGATGGGGTACATATGGTGATTGATGGCGGCACCTGATGAAGCCGATCCAGATTCCTGTGTGGGGACAACAGACTCAAGCCCCGTCTCCATAATGACACTAGGTTTGTTCACCTCCGTGTAATAAACAAGTAACTCCACATCTCTCTCAAACTTGTGTCCTTCAGCCAGAGACACCTATAGAGAGGAAAAAAATAATAACATCAGAATTATTACCAGTAACAGACACGTTTCTAGTAGATTGTAAGTCTGTTCTGTATTTGGCTTTGTTGTAAATACAATTATCAAAAATTACACTATTTCCACAACTTCTGATGGTGATACGAGGATACAATCAGTATCAGGAGGCAAGCAGTGAACTCAGCATCTGGTTGGATGACAACTGCTGTCCAATAAGGATTTGGAATCACACAGCCCTCCCATGCAGATCCCTCCAGTGTTACAAGCTCGTAGCTTCACCTCAATATATAAGTGACAGCGTTAAATAATCTCCAGGAGACATTGTAAATATAACAGGAGCCAGATCTCACCTTGGCCGCGGTCTTGTCAGCGTCCGTGTATTGCAGAGGGCTGATGTTACAGTTAGATTCTATCTTTTCAATGCCGTATACAGACTGGAAAAGGGCGCTCAGACTCAGGGTGTACGGGATCTCACCAATAGGGACCTGCGGGCGTGTGGCGGTGACACTCACATCGTGATCTGAAGGAAGGTAAAACAGAGAAAAGGAAAGGTAATGTATAAAATCGGAGATATGTGTGCAAGTACAGTAGAACCTCGATTATCCGTGACTCGATTAACCAGCATCCGTGCTGCTGAGCTCAGCAGACATGCCTGTAAAACGGGGGGGGCGTGTCCTGGATGCCGAGGAGAATGGAAGCACAGTGAAGGAGCTCCTCCGTTTGCACAGCCATCTACCTGCAATTTGGCCATTACAACAACCCTTGCCCCACTCCTAGCACTGCCCTGCACTTGTACTAGCATTCACTGTACTGTATTCAATACTGTTTCAATTATACGTGCTTTTCGATTATCCAGCCGAAGGGTGCCAGTCATTAGCCCGATAATCGAGGTTTCACTGTAACTGCCTTGGTGAATGCCAAAAATTCACCTTGAATGCCCAAAATTAGAGAGGCAAACAATTAGGTGTGTAGACATGGAAGTTGTGATTCTCACCATAAAGTGTGGCCACTGAGAACAGATATCTTCCTGGGCCTCTATCAAACCTTTTCGCAGGCTCATATCATTCCTAGATGAATACTAAAGCTGGCCATACACTAGAGCGATTATTGGTCTAAACATTCAGTTATCAAGTGAGCGAACCAATTATCTCTTTAGAGAGCAGGCAGTTGTAAAACACCCAATAATCACTCCAGAAATGCTATGGTCCAATAATTTGACAGCAGTAATAAAGTAATGAAAGCTCTATATTCTGCAAGAGATGCAGGGTTTGCTATACCTGCCGGTAATTATGGAGTCAGACAGATGGGGAAACTCCAGTTAGGAGGTGGAGGTGCCACACTACTGACAGGAGTTTCTACAGCCAGCCAATTAGCTAGCTGCATAGACCTACTGCCAAGATTGACAGGAGGCCAATGCAGCCCATCAGTGCAGAGATCGACAAGAGGCCTATGTAGCTTATAAATACAACGGTCAACTGTCAACTTAAGCATCTCCTCTGTCTTCAGTCAGGACTATTGATCTCAGAGGCGAGTGATACTTTGGTACTTGAGGCCCGTGGTTGAGAATCCCTAGTCTGGAAGCAGACTACAGTCATCCTGCCCTACTGTACCTTTTGGGGTGTATCTGGGGTTGAGGACGGCTGGGAGCACATAGCGCACGGCTCCATCCGCTTCCACAGACAGCTCCTGCACATATTTCAGGGTCACTTCAGCCTCCTGACCGGGTGGAAGGTTCCCAACGCTGCAGCTGAATATGTCCGCCGAGCTCTCGTCCTCCTCCAGCAGGAACGCCTGCTGACCCTGGCTCATGGCCTCATCGTAGGTTTGCTTTGCCTAGGAGAAGAAAAGGTGGTGAAACGCGTTGCTGTTATGTACGGATTTTAACCAATGACATTCAGCGGTGCACCCAGGGGAATTTCTGGTTGCCCAAAAATGTAAACAAAAAAAATGTGAGAAAGTGAAAATTTGAAAAGGGGGCGTGGCTTCATGACCATGTGGTGCAGACTGACAGAGGAAGATGGTAATGACCTGTGCTGCAATAGGAAACAGGTGGGGATGGTGAATGGGTCACAAGCTCTGGTCCATTGTGTAATGTGCTCTACTAATGCATTGTGTACTGCTATTGCAATAAGATCTGTTCCTTCAATATAAAACTACTACTATACTGTGTGAAAGACGTAACTTATAAATCACCTATAAAAAAAAGATCAGAACAGGACTTGTTACAGTCTCAGAACAGGACTTGTAACAGCCAATAACCAAAGCAATTCCTTAATGTAGAATTTTTATTATTTTCATATCTACATTATAAACGTCCTGCTTTCACAGAGAACATTAATGGACGTCTTACATGTCCTGGCAGTCAGATTGTACAACCATATTATCAGTATTATTTTACATAGGGTTTTTTTTGCCATCATATTAAGTAGCGCTTTACAATTTTAAACAGTCCTTCAACATACACACACACACACACACAGGCTAGGGGTAATTTTTGCCCCATGCAGCATGACAATGGGGGCAGGTCAAGAGCAGAGCTTGGGAAGGAAGGGGGTGGAGCTTATTCGTCCTGTTTTCAGGCTCCAAAATGTTGGGAGGTATGCCAATATACCCCACGTGTTACACGCATTGGAAACCCCCCTTTCAAAATCCTGTGTTCGACATTGGAAGAGCCAGATTTAGGGAACAGGACGCTATGTCACCGTTTATTCATTCATTCAGATTGGCACTGCCCTCTGCTGGCAGGATCCAGAATTTGGAATTTTGCTTATCTTCCGAGCAATTCATTTTGCTTGCGGCTGCTTCTCCACACTGTGAATGCTCAGAGGAGCACTAGATCCCATGCTAACAGACCAGTAAACTTTGCACACGTCTGTATAGTGAGGCATAGTGCCAGAATATCTCTCTTTGCTCATGAATCCGTTAGCAGAAATCAGCTTCTGGCCCTGTCTGTGTGTAATTTCTATGCTCTCCTTGTGTGTGTGTGAAGAACTTGTGACTACACACTCAACAGTAATACAAACAACAAAACTGGAGCTGCACCAGCTATAAAAGTATTATATCAAAATAGTAGTCAGGAATAATAAAGGTGCTACCACAGGTTCAATTTAACTTGTACACAAAGCACTCATGAAAAATAATCAGATTGATTGTCTAAGCTCTTCTGATGTGAAACCTTATACTGATGCACACTTGGAATCAGACAGAGAGAATTTTCTCAAATAAAACTTAACATTTTAATTCAGTGATTTAAAAGAAAGTAGAAAATACCATGTCTTCCAACAATGTATATAAAAAATACACCTTGCCCACCAACATACTATTAACATTGTAGATACATATGCTTGGCAAAAAAAGAGAAGAGACACCGTGTCTGTTTTCTTGAGACTCACGGTTCCCTATGCTGCAGGGGATAATACAACTTACCCTACCAAACAACTAGTGGCCTCACGGCCCACTCTTCACACTTCTGTGCAAGTAACTGTCCCTCCCTATGCTGGGGAATGGAGCCGGAGTTTCACCATGCCAGACTGAACGATGGACGGAGGCAGGAGATAGGCGTGATGACAGCTCGCGGAGAGTTCAAAGGGTGATGACAGCTCGCAGAGAGTCCAAAGAACCAAGATTCCCCGTCTGTTGATATCTCCTGCCTACGTTCAGTTTGGTGTGGCGAGACTCCGGCTCATAGTTACTTGGGTAACATTACTAAGTTGTGGTTTGCTGGCATGATTCAGGGGAGCAGTGATGGCCGTCACTTTTTGATTGTTACAAAAGAAGAACCCAAGGATCCAGCGACGCGTCAAGATATGAATGCTGCAACAGCGACAGGTAACCACAACCCTTACCCTAACCTTATACTTCCATGTCCCGCAGCCTAACCCTAACCCTCCATGTCCCACAGCCTAACCCTAACCCTCCATGTCCCACAGCCTAACCCTAACCCCCCATGTCCCACAGCCTAACCCTAACCATCCATGTCCCACAGCCTAACCCTAACCATCCATGTCCCACAGACTAATTCTAACCATCCATGTCCCACAGCCTAACCCTAAATGTCCCACAGCCCAAGCCTAACCATCCATGTCCCACAGCCCAAGCCTAACCATCCATGTCCCACAGCCCAAGCCTAACCATCCATGTCCCACAGCCCAAGCCTAACCCCCCATGTCCCACAGCCTAACCCTAACCATCCATGTCCCACAGCCTAACCCTCCATCTCCCGCAGCTGAACCTTAACATTGCCACAGCCTACCATGTTCTTTTCCCGATGTCCGTCCCAGCTCTATCCACCGGTGTCAGGGACAGGACATATCGCTTTTGGGAATGGGTACTTTGGCGAAATAATTTCAGCAATGGCACAATTCAGGAGGTGATTATACAATTGTCAAAAAAGGTCCTTTCGTACTGGCAACTGCCCCCCTGTTATTAGGTGATATCTGCCAGCCTGGTACACTGGGCACTAACAGAGACAGGAAATATATCTGTGATGTGTATAAGTTATCTGTATCAGAGCAGAAAGGAGACACTGATCTATAGAGGATTCACTTCCACGAGACGGGTCATGACACTGATTTAATCAGGATGACTTTTTTGTATTTTATTATATGCCATGATTTAGACAAATCCCGGCAAGACGAAACACAAAAAATATTCCGTTTACCACATGGTATTTGTACCGCTGCTGGGACTCCAGTGTATAGCAAATACATTCACCCTCTTTCCTTCCCATTTACTTTAATCACAAGGGGTCGGATCCACATTTAATAACGTTAGGAGACTTACGCAAGTCACGTAAAACTGCAGACACATGCGCCAGATGCTACACTACAGATCTCCTTGTTACTAACACAATTTATTACACAAAGAGACCTGTATGGGGTGGGGGGGCAGGTGTAGGCATGCTAATAAGGCATAGTGGGCGGCAGTAGGAACCACACGGATCTGCGTTCGGACAGACACAGATCTGTGCAGGGAAATTCAAGTAGGGTTATAGACACGTAAATCATCCAAAGACTGCATGTGAGAGGGGACTGACAAGTTCGCTTCCCTCTTGCGTGCGGACTTCCAGAAGCACGAAACACGCGCAGGGGTCTGGATCAGGTCCAAATTGTGTTTCAATTTTAATCTTAACCCCAGCCTTATATGGAAGCAAATTTGGTCTTGGTGCTCCAGCCTCCCATACATCCGGAAAACTTATAATACATTGAAAACTAGACATTTTTATTTTTATTCCTCTCGTAGGACCAGATTTAGAATTAAGAACGTCTGGTAATTTACGCACGCAAAATGCGTAAGCGGAGTGATTTCTATTCAGGGCGCATGTGCAGACCATGGAGATACGAAGCGTAATTGGAATGATGCGTAAGTAATTTCCGTACGTCAAAAAATGCGTACGAACATAAAAGATCGGA
>WWET01004462.1:111089-127571 GCA_011038615.1 Limnodynastes dumerilii | reverse complement strand
GCCGTGCTGTGAGTGGTAAGTACAGGAGCTGTCACTGCACTGGTGACAGCCTCCGACGGCCAGGGATGCGGGACCGCCGAGAGAAGAACGCTGCAGACAGTCCATGGAGCGGGTAAGTGCGGCGTCTGCCGCGAGTGTTTGTGACATCATGATTTTGTTTGATTTTTTTGCCTGTTGTTGTCATAATCATGTTCTGTTGTCTCCATTATTTTTCCACAGGCAATGTAAAAAGTACCTACTAGACACACTGCTTCAGAACACTAGCATCACACATAAAGAATATCCACAAACTAAAATTTTTTATAGATCCGTCATGACTCAGTTTGGTCAGGAATCTCTTTGTGAACTCAGTCACCCAAAAACCTTGTAAGGACCTTCTTGATGCATTTAATTACTCAAGAAAGTCTCTGACCTCCTTCCAATACCTAGATAATTTCCTAAAACTTTTTCATGCCACGTATTATTCATCACAAATGGACATAAGTGAATCCCATCACTGTCCTATATGCGCAATTCCTGAGGTCAGCATGGTACATTGTATGTGGAGTTGTCCATTATTATGCAGATTTTGGTTACAGATTAAGAAATATACAGAGCAGCACCTTTTAAGCTACTTCCCTTTCAAGGCTGAATGGGCACTTTTTGGCATAATGCTGCAGGACCAGAGGATAGTCAAAGGATGCAAAATACTGTTGTTAATCTTGAGCTCTGCTGTTTCTTAAAAATTCTACATACTTGGGCTTGTTGTTTGGCTCTGCCCTTTTCACTATTTAGAGTAATGATGTATTGGATGGAGGCTCTCTTGAATAATGAAAGGATAACAGAGGGTTTCTTCAAGATGTGGGAAGCATAAATGGATACTCTTCTGTTGTTACTCAAACATAAACTGCATGCTTTGCTGCAATATACTATAGAGTATGTTTTGAGACACGTCATGAAAAAATCTTCCTCTACTGGATAACTAGTTGAGACACATACAAAATTGGTGCCCATCTCTTTCCATAATATCATCCATGGTGGCATGCCTTGCTCTTGCATGTTCTGACTCGCTGGGCACTGTTCTTGTTATTTTCCATCAGAATATCTTTTTTGTCATTGATTATATTTTGTATTATCTATGTTTGCTTGATTATTTTTTTACCTTGACCTTTTAATTGTGTTTACACATTTGATTTGTAAAGTTTGAGATTATTAACTTCAAGCATTAACGAATATTGAAGAACTAAAAAGCATGGCATACTCCTCACACATGCTAAGCACAAACACTGCTTTCCACATCCAAGTGTTATAACTGCCCCCATTCTTGGTATCATTATCCAGAATAGGTCTGGTATGAAATGTCAGCAGGTCAAAATGCTGACAGTGAGTATTATGTTAGTATTTGTTTTTAACATCTGTAAACTTTATGTAATGCAGACAACATAATATATATGTAAAATATATGTAATACTAACATAATACTCAACTGTTCACTAAGTGACCTATCGGCATTTTGACTGTCGACAAAACAATCAGCAAGGTTCAGTAAGATGACATAATAGTCATCATCACTTATATTCATAGCTCATAAAACGATGTCCATGTAATATAAGAAAACCTCAAATTATCCTCACAATGGTTTCCTAAAGTTTAAATATAGAACATTGTTCATATGAGAATTCTACTATCAGGGCCACCACCAGATATTTTGGGACCAAGGTCATATCCTTGGCGCCTCATCTGTAACGTCACATGGGGCGGGGTGCTGCAAAACTGTATTACCAGCAGGCCCATGCGCAAAGAAGGATTTCCCTGCGCATTGGCCCCCTAGTGTACAGCTCTAAGCAGCAAGTATCCTGCCGCCAATATCTGCTTCTATAGAGCCATGGTAAGTATCTGTCAGCTTCGCGGTCCAGTAGTCCTGTCTACCATCATGTATATGGTAGTTGTAAAAAATGTACAAATAAAGAATGCATGAGTAACTATAACATTATAGTAATGTATGTATAATAAACAGTTTTTGTGTGACACAGCACTCTCAAATGTACATTTTGCTTGTAAAGAGTAAGATACTTGTTAGGTATCCACAAAACACACAGTGGGGAATACAATACCAGTTAAGGCTAATACCCCCAGGGGTATACCAAGTGCACTCTCAATATATCAAGACAACGTTGCTTCCTCTTTAAAACAATATTACTTTGTCAATACATCGTTAAAAACAACATAAGGGCGAAATAGAAA
Organism: Limnodynastes dumerilii; assembly: GCA_011038615.1. Lineage (NCBI taxonomy): Eukaryota > Metazoa > Chordata > Amphibia > Anura > Limnodynastidae > Limnodynastes > Limnodynastes dumerilii. Next base: position 125,348 of record WWET01004462.1, on the reverse strand, counting down.
CAAAACATGCCATGCATAACAAAGTGTCCTCCTGCAGGTATGATCAATAGTTGAAAACAATGTAACAATATCCACTTAGTGTTGACAGGCAGGAGTAATTCATATAAGCCACTGGGGTGAAAACGGAGCTCGCTATACTAAAGGTGATCAGGGAAACCCTCATCCACAACTTTAGTGTCCGCAAGGACACGCTTCACTCTTCCAAATAGTATCTCACCCTACTCTACCTTACAAAAGAGCAGCATTCCCCAGATACTGCAGAGACATCCGGCAGCTACGAACAGAAGAAAGCCTCATCGATGCACTCCGGTCACAAGGTACAGGATAGGAGGAGCTGTCGGGCCACACCACCCGACACGCATTTCGCCCACAAGGCTTTGTCAAGGGTGAAGGTGGACGGGTCCTGGTGCGTCTAATTATAATCAGCAGCGGCCAATCACCACAGTCTAGCAACAGGCGCACCCAGGATACTAAATGAAAAATAAAACATTTTAAAATACAAAGTTTATTACAGGTATAAGAGGTTCATGAAGTCCCTAGATGATAAACAGGTATACTAGGGAAGGATACTGGCTGATACTATTACCCTTCGCAAATACAAGCAGACGGACATAGTGCTCTAAGGCTAAATTCCCCATTATAGCCCTCAAAATATTCTACACTAGAGAAAGTATAGCAACATTTGTTAGAAAACGCTTCTAATTGGGCAGAACATACCTCATAACATAACGTGAAAATTACACAGCCCAATACTTCGCTATTGGAGGGAGGGGGGGAAAAATGTATGACACAATTGTCTCTGTTACACTAGTGAATAGCCTCACCATCATATGCAGTATACAGTGTAATAAATACTGCTGAATATCACCTATGTTTCTGACTCTGCTTGCTAATCACATATGTAAGCTTATGTCCAGTATACAGACATTTGGTACATCTATTGGTCTAAGCCATTATTAACAACAAAACAATGTTGTTTCCCATATATGCATTCTACCTGCAGTTGGATATACATAAATCCACAGACCTGGTACATGACCTCTCTATCATTCAGAGCTATCATGTTTTAAAAAAGGAAGAAAAAACTGTAAACTGCAGAAAGGCCATTATTGATTTAAAACTTCTTCTAAATGAATGGTGTATATGAGTTATTTTCATTCAGGCCATAGGGGGCGACAGATTTCAACATGAAAATCCACTTGGTTTTCTTCTGTAAGAGGATTTTATTTAAGTCCCCTCCCCTGCTATCAAGTTTGACCGGATCAATAAGATAAGTTTTCAACGATAGGGGGCTAGAATCATGATGGCGTAGAAAATGCCGCGCTATTGGCGTCAGTGGTCTATCTTTGGACACATCCGCCGCAGCATTCTTTATTGATCTCAAGTGTTCCATCAGCCTAAGATGGAATGGTCTGATAGTTTTGCCGATGTACCTGAGGTTGCACCCACAAGTAAGGCAATAGATTACGCCTTTTGATTTGCAGTTAAGGAAGGAAGACATTTTATATTCCTTCCCTGACTGGTTTATCAAGCTGGAAGTTTTACACATGTGGTGATAGGTACTACAAGTTCCACATGAGTAGCTTCCACAAAGATCTCCTTTCTTTTTGGCCACTGATGAGTATAGACTAGACACCATACGGTCCTTTAGATTCCTACCCCATCGCCAACACATCTGTATCTTGTTCTGTAGTGCCCTATTAAGGACAGGATTGGATTTCAGGACTGGTAGGTGTCTATTGAGTATTTGGGTTATTGCATGGGATTCCTCACAGAAATCTGTAATAAACCTAATAGTTGTGTCCTTCTCAGGTTTCTTTGCAGGGTGTATCAGAGTTTCCCGTTTCATTTTCAAGGATGCTCGATAGGCTTGTTAGGTATGTTTACATGTAAAAATTGTTTTATTTTAAATGTTCTTGTTCAAACTAATCGTCTTCAGTATTGTCATTCACACCTGAAATTGATCAGCCTGAATTCCCACTACATTTATGTTCTAAACTCCACATGTGTGATGCATGACTCGGCGAGCACCCTTCAACCCCATAATAATAAAAAACACAGACAAAAGGATGGGCTCTATAAAAATTTTATTGACTAATATTTTTGTTTATTAACTTTAACTTTATCCCTACTTTTGATGGGGGCAGAATAAAGCAGATTCATAAACGAAATGAGATATCAATTTGAGCAATATTAAACCTTTAAACATTCAGCAAGCAATCTCTAGCGCACACTCCTTCCGCTTTGGCGTAAACCAAACTTGAGACCTCCTGTCCACCGCGAATCTCGCTCAGGCCGATCCTTAAATACGGCCAAGAACCTTAAATGCTTCCGCAAACCGCCTCAGCTCATCCGCCACCTGCGCCAATGAGAAAACATATCATAAACATCAAAGCATAAACCAATGAAACTGCTTTACCGCCAACAAACTGATCACCTACTGATCCGTTTCGCCACCATCAACCTCAACTAAACCCTTAACTACTTCTAACAACTTTCCTAAAAACAACTCTTGACCTGCTACCGACAAGTGAACACCATCTTGTCTATACAACATCACTTTATCGTACCTGAAGTCCGGGTGTGCAACAACTGAACCACCGCGGCGCTCCAGAAAAACTTTGATCGCCCTGTTTACCTTACGCCGAACCCCATCCATCGCCAGACCATTACTCGAATGACGCCACACCCTGAGGGGTAAAATATCCGACCAAATCCAAAATATACACGCCCACCATTCCATAGCCTGACTTAAATCCTGTTGAATGGCATTAATAAAATCGAAATACTTTACATGCAATTGGAATACATAGCGGCATATAGTACCAAAGATACAAAAATGTCATTAAGTCCTTATTAAGAATGGCTTAGACGATGTAGCAAGAGTCTTTAATTCACTCAAATCCAATGCAAAAAAATGAAATAAAATAAAATAGAAATGTTAAGCAATATAGAATGGAAATAAATAAATAAATGGATGGGATTGTTTAAATCCCTAGCAACTAGGTAGATAATAAACCTGGACTTTGAAATTGATAAAATACTTTACTTCAAAATATTTAAAATAATAACAAAAATCCTGGACAAGCACATATAAATAGCACATATGACAATAAAATAATAAGTTAGCGCACACTCCAAGAGGAGAACCAGAGTCCAAAAAGAAAGCTCCTACCCCAGTCTCAGATGTAAGTATAGACGGAACACGAGTCTCTGCACTGACAGGTGGGACGTCTCCCAGCTGGCGATGAAAAGATTGCTGTACTTGAGCCGACAACCCTGGAGCCGGAGACAAACTGAAGGAATTTCTGAAGACCTCTGTGTGCCGGATTCAGCTTGACATGTTTCGGGCTTTGCCCTTTCTCAAAAGCGATCCGGATGTTGGAAGGAAGGGATTTAAATAGCTTTTCCAGCTAGCGATGTTTCCCACTCCTCCTCTTGCTGGGCGGTACTTGGATCCATTAACCCTATATGCCGCTATGTATTTGATACAATCCTATGTTGTGAACACAAATAATCATACAAATACAGATACCAATATGAAAATCAGACCATCAGTATACCGTCATTGATATAAATGCACATAAATACCCGAAATTGTGCTTGATATTCTAAATAACAGATGAACCTGCCAATAGACATGCTTCTACCTAGTATGAATGATGGATATATGCGTAGGCAAATATACTTCAATGATGGGCATAATTATAATTTACATATAGTGGTGGTCAATTTAACATAGACATAAAAAACAAATGAACAATGAAAAATGAACAGTGAAATTATACATAAACAACTACCCCTAAACGGAGATATCCAGTGTTTTAATGGAGACCGGTGGTATATATATAGATCCAATTAGAGACATACGAAAACAATTCTCTGGGGTATAAATAAGTAAATAAATATTCAAAATGTGTGCTTACTGTGTAAGTGTAAACTGGGGCTATTACGGAAATCATAACCATAATTAAATAATTTAAAGTAACAAACGACGTAAAGAATTATATGTGTACAGAGAACACATATCCATGTAAATGGCGACCATTAAGGTCTTCAAGGGTCATATTACCTCATAAGGGGAATACGAGTACGATGAAGCACCAGGTACAATAGGTGACAAAAAAGCGTCCTATATGGTGAATACAAATAAAGTGATTGACCAAAAATATCTTGACCATATTTAAAGTGCATAAAACATATAATAAATGGTGACATATACCTTATTATTGATTCTTATTTATTAAATATAGTTATTTGGTATAGATAAAATAATTAGTGTAAAGGATCTTAATGATGTTCTAAAATTAAAAGAATTAAAAGAATCCTTATTAGACCCCATAGAACATAGAATCAATAAATAAATAAAAAGGTGTGTGATGAGACAATATAAAACCTGTGGATTATGTAGTAATAATCATTCACTGATGTCTAATTAATAATTACAATCGTTATAGGGAAAATGTAAGATAAAGAAAAGTCCCTATGATTAATTGAATTAACAGAATCGCTTTGACCCCTTGAGAGAATATGACAATCATGCACAACTTCCTTTTTTAGAGGAAGGAAGGGACAGGAGGGATTCTTACTGGTAAATAAACCCACCCCCTTTACACTAAAGAAAGGGAAAAGAGGGAAAAGAGGGGGTAACAATAAACAAAAAAGGATTAGGATTAAAGAGAAGAAAAATCTCAGAAAATTGGAGGGGGACAAAAATAATGATATAGAAAGCATCATAGAGGATAAGGGAGATACCCAAATATTTAATCTGAGTTCCCGTATTCTCACTAAGGAGGAAGAGCAGATTCTCAAACGGGGTCTTAAGTTTGCCCCCAATAACTCTTACCATCCGTTCAGTATGTTTTTGGATATCCAAAAATTTATTAGAAAATTGACTTTGAAGAAGTTTTTTCATAAAGAACATACTAATGATAATAAGGAGATTCAGGATCCCATTAAAGAAGAGAATCCCAACAAATTCAAAACAAAATCCACTTTTTTCCCCCGTCACAAAAAGGTAACTTTATTGAAACATTCGAAAGGTTAGTCATTAATAATTTACATAAATTACAAGATAAGGAAGGGAAGAATAAGAGTAAGATTAACAATAATATGCATAACCTCACCAGGAGAGAGAGAGGGAGGCCTTCAAAGGTCTGAAAGAACAGAAGGATGTTATCATTAAACCAGCAGACAAGGGAGGGGGTATTGTGCTCATGGATTCCAATAAGTACAAAGCAGAAATCATAAGACAGATAGAAGACCCTAATACGTACAGGAAACTTAGAGGAGATCCCACCAAAAGCTATCAAGACAAATTGAAAAATCTATTGGAAAAATTTGTCAAAAAAGGTGTAATCACCACTAAGGAGAAGGAATTCATTGAAGTGATGGAGCCCTCTATTCCAGTCATCTATGTGTTACCAAAGATTCATAAGGTCGCCAACAACCCTCCGGGGCGCCCCATAGTGGCTGGAACTGGCTCCATCACTTCAAATCTATCACAAATGATTGATGGTCATTTACAAAAATTAATGTGTCACATACCTTCCTTTGTGAAAGACACCACAGATATCATTAAAAAGTTGGATAATCTGGTGTGGAATAGAGGGTGGAGACTAGTCACTGCTGACGTCTCCTCCCTCTACACCATAATTAACCACAATAAAGGTTTGGAAGCGGTGAGGTTTTATCTAAATTTATCCCAGGTCGACCCAGGACTTATCGAATTCATATTAGAGAGTATTGAGTTTATTCTCAATCATAATTACTTTTGTTTCAATTAGGTTTTTTATCTCCAAATGTGTGGAACTGCCATGGGGACCAGGTTCGCCCCCTGCTATGCCAATCTCTTTTTGGCATATTGGGAAAGACTGGTTATCCCAAAGGGGGGTGCGAACCTGGTCTCATGGCATAGATACATTGATGATGTTCTTTTTGTATGGGGAGGCACTATTGAAGGATTATAAGCTTTCTGTAAAGAACTTAATCAAAATGATTTAAATATCAAGTTGATTTTCGATATTAGTGATAGTTCAGTAAATTACCTGGACCTAAATATTTATATTAAGAAAGATATTCTAAAAACACAAAATTTCACAAAAATCACAGACACTAACTCATACATCCCTAGTACAAGCAATCACCACCTGGTATGGCTACGTAATATACCAAAAGGCCAATTTCTGCGACTTAACAGAAATTGATCAGAACAATCTACGTTCCTGAAACACGCAGAATTAATGAAAAATCAATTTGTAGTTAAGGGTTGTTCGGAGGATATATTAGATAGAACTATAGAGGAGTTCAAAGAAGTTAATAGACAGTCATTACTCATTCCAAAGAAACGTAGAAACACCAACAATGATACAGTCTCCTTCATTAGCCAATACTCCACTCAGCATAAGGAAATCAAGAGTATCATCAGAAAACATTGGCATATATTACAGAGTGACACAGAACTAGGGAAGTATATTGAGGCACGGCCTAAATTTATTTATAGAAAGGCTTCCAACCTAAGGGATAAATTGGTTAGGAGTGCATTCATTAGTAAGAAAGAAACATCTTCCACTATAACATCTAAAGGTTTTTACAGGTGTGGAGACTGCACTATGTGTAAATCAGTCAAAGGTCCTAAAAAGGTGATCAGTCACATATCCACATTCAAGAAAAAAGAAACACGTAAAAATTGCATTTATGTTATCCGATGTAAATGTGGCCTTGATTATGTCGGACGCACCTCCAGACCCCTAAAAATTAGATGGGCGGAGCATCTTCGGAACATCAAAAAGGGTTTGGAGGTGCATCCCATGTCCGCACATTTCAAAAAATACCATGATAGTGACCCAAAAGGGATAGAATCCTTCTGTGCCATCAAGAAAATAAATCCTCACTGGCGGATACATGATGGGGGATCCGCTTTAGCAAAAAAAGAAATGGAACACATCTTTAACTTAAATTCATTACATCCGAATGGTCTCAATAAAGACTTCGAGTTGAAGTGGTTTTTACAATAATATGTGTCTCTCGACTACTCCATTTAGGGTCAAACGGTAAGTGGAACCTAAAAATATGATGGACCTACGATCATACCTTCCTGGATGAGCCCAATCTCGTTCGATCTTGGAAGCCATATAGGAAGGGCCTGGTTAGTACCTGGTTGGGAAACTTCCAGGGAATACCAGGTGACATAGGTCAAAAGAACATCATTATTACTTTTTAGGGTAAGTATTCCTCTCCACGACCCGTTTTAACATCATATGCTGTACAAGAGATTTGACACTACATCGTGGGGCCAGCAACTACTCATCCAATACTGGAATCATAAGATGTGTTCCAGTTCTTATTGGTTCTCTACCACTTCTTATCGGTTTGGTGGCTTTATGGGTCCCCTGAGATGTATCAACCCTACTTACCTATGGGAATACAGCTACTATGATTATTACACTATGTACATCTTTTTTCTTCCCGTTCACCATTAGAGAGTCCTACTGGTTCCTATTGGAGAACGGGAAGGATAATAATCAGTCTACCAGTTTCTATTAGTGTGGACCAATCACAGTAGGCTTCCTAGGTTCTATTCCCTTCAGTATCAATTTTTTAATATTCTTAGTATTGTCAATATTTTTAACAATTTATTGGTTATCCATTTTTACTATTGTCAACATTTTTAACATTTATTGGTTATCCATTTCTTTTATTTAATAAGGTTCTATTAGCTTTTATTGGTGCGACTCATCTCAATTGCATTTTATGATCCTTATGTTGTATAGGGTTGTTAGTAGCCCTTTATGAATAGGGATGATCTCTATTCTATGTCCCAGGTATAGGTTACTGCACTTATCGTTTTTATTCATAAAATTGGTTCTATCTTATCTTTTTAGCTGTTAACTGTCTCAATTAATCATAGGGACTTTTCTTTATCTTACATTTTCCCTATAACGATTGTAATTATTAATTAGACATCAGTGAATGATTATTACTACATAATCCACAGGTTTTATATTGTCTCATCACACACCTTTTTATTTATTTATTGATTCTATGGTCTATGGGGTCTAATAAGGATTCTTTTAATTCTTTTAATTTTAGAACATCATTAAGATCCTTTACACTAATTATTATATCTATACCAAATAACTATATTTAATAAATAAGAATCAATAATAAGGTATATGTCACCATTTATTATATGTTTTATGCACTTTAAATATGGTCAAGATATTTTTGGTCAATCGCTTTATTTGTATTCACCACATAGGACGCTTTTTTGTCACCTATTGTACCTGGTGCTTCATCGTACTCGTATTCCCCTTATGAGGTAATATGACCCTTGAAGACCTTAATGGTCGCCATTTACATGGATATGTGTTCTCTGTACACATATAATTCTTTACGTCGTTTGTTACTTTAAATTATTTAATTATGGTTATGATTTCCGTAATAGCCCCAGTTTACACTTACACAGTAAGCACACATTTTGAATATTTATTTACTTATTTATACCCCAGAGAATTGTTTTCGTATGTCTCTAATTGGATCTATATATATACCACCGGTCTCCATTAAAACACTGGATATCTCCGTTTAGGGGTAGTTGTTTATGTATAATTTCACTGTTCATTTTTCATTGTTCATTTGTTTTTTATGTCTATGTTAAATTGACCACCACTATATGTAAATTATAATTATGCCCATCATTGAAGTATATTTGCCTACGCATATATCCATCATTCATACTAGGTAGAAGCATGTCTATTGGCAGGTTCATCTGTTATTTAGAATATCAAGCACAATTTCGGGTATTTATGTGCATTTATATCAATGACGGTATACTGATGGTCTGATTTTCATATTGGTATCTGTATTTGTATGATTATTTGTGTTCACAACATAGGATTGTATCAAATACATAGCGGCATATAGGGTTAATGGATCCAAGTACCGCCCAGCAAGAGGAGGAGTGGGAAACATCGCTAGCGGGAAAAGCTATTTAAATCCCTTCCTTCCAACATCCGGATCGCTTTTGAGAAAGGGCAAAGCCCGAAACATGTCAAGCTGAATCCGGCACGCAGAGGTCTTCAGAATTTCCTCCAGTGTGTCTTCGGCTCCAGGATTGTCGGCTCCAGTACAGCATCTTTTCATCGCCAGCTGGGAGACGTCCCACCTGTCAGTGCAGAGACTCGTGTTCCGTCTTACTTACATCTGAGACTGGGGTAGGAGCTTTCTTTTTGGACTCTGGCTCTCGTCTTGGAGTGTGCGCTAATTTATTTTATTATTTTATTGTCATATGTGCTATTTATATGTGCTTGTCCAGGATTTTTGTTATTATTTTAAATATTTTGAAGTAAAGTATTTTATCAATTTCAAAGTCCTGGTTTATTATCTACCTAGTTGCTAGGGATTTATCCCATCAACATTCATTCATTTAATTATTTAATTCCATTTTATATTGCTTAACATCTCTATTTTATTTCATTTTATTATTTTTTATTTTTATATCTTTGCATTGAATTTGAGTGAATTGAAGACTCTTGCTACAACATCTGAGCCATTCCTAATAAGGACTTGATGACATTTGTTTTTGTGGTACTATATGCCGCTGGACTTGATGACATTTTTTTTACTTTGGTTACTATATGCCGCTAGGTATTCAAATTGCATGTAAATTATTTGTGTTTTATTAAAACAATCATATACATTTTGGTTGTCACACACACAGATCAGCGCTTTAGTCATATTCCTATCCCCCTTTTTCAAATATTGCTATTTAGGAAGGTTGGCACCTTTCTGGTGTATGACATTGCTGCAGGTTTTTAGCGCTTCAAAGTGGTTACACTCTATTTTGTCCATATTAATAAAATCTAACCCAGACATACTGCCTAGATCATTACCCCCAAGATGTAATATAACCACATGCGGCTCACCAAATAATACAATCTGACGGGCAAAATAATCAAGAAATGACTCCCAAAGCAGCCCCCTCCAACCTAACCACTTAAACGTGCACGCCCCATTTAAACTAAAAGACGCCACTAAAGAATGCAACCTGGCCCAAAAAACAAAAGAATGGCCAAATACCCAAAATATGCATGGAGTAGCTGTGGGAGACAAATGAAACAGGTTATTAGTAACTGATCAACACAGTCTCCATGCCTGAAGAGACAATGGGGCTAACTAACAACCCGCTAATGAAAAACCCAGGGGGTTACGCATTGGGTGGAGGTAAAAAACTCAGCTACACCAACAGAGATCTTTTCTAGCAAAGGGAACTACTTAATGCCCTGAAGGGTGCGAGAAAATCCCTTCACGCCGCCACTCAACGTGACGAGCAGCCCCCAGCTAGTCTGGGCAGCCTATCCAGTGCGTAACCAGGATAGGGGAATAAAAAGGAACATGCTAACTAACAAACTAAATTATTCCAGGATTGGCCGAATGTATTTCAGGAAAGCATTCGATTTCCAGCACCCGAGCTGGCCTCAATAGAGCTCTTTTCTAATACGATCCATCGCCCCCTTGCTGTCTGGTCAGTCTTGCTCCTGTGAATGTTACAATGCACAGAATCCTGAAATATTAGAACATTTGCAGCTAATAAACCAGAATCAAAAGAGGATTTAGAGGACGCAGCCAGCTCCCCTATCCTAAAAGCGCCCGCAAAGGCAAACACGAAAGCTGCGCTAAACAAAACCGCTTCATAACTATCTAAAGCAACTTTAGGCATGACCCCTAATAAACGCTGCAAAATACCTAACGTAATCGGCTGCCGCGAATCAGGTGCTGGAGGTTTAATGCGCCCCCATCCTTTAACTGCTTTTTTGATCACAAATTGTTTTGTAATATCAGGAAGCCCCTTAATCCAAAAGAAAAAAGGAAGACCTGCTAAAACTGCTGACATATATGCATTGGACTTACCCTCCTGAAATTGATGTCGCATAAAGTCGCTTAAAACCAAGGAAAGGTCCCGATCAGGCCCACCATGTTCTTCCCAGAAGCCGGACCAAGCCTCCCAATACCCCCGGTATTGCCGCAAGGTACCCGGCGCCAATGATTGAAAAGCCATATCCTCTATCCATCGCCGACTATCTGCCAAACGCAAACAGGACAGGGAGTTGGAGACAAATTTGCCTGAGGAGCCCTTAAACAAAAAAGATCCCATTCAAAACGGGAGAGAGCATCCGCTACACCATTGCCAACGCCTGGCACATGCTCCGCCCTAAATTGAATGTTAAACTGCAGAACCTTACTACCAGGTGCCGCAAGAGACGTATAACTGGTGCAGAGGAGGTGCTCTGCCGATTGATGGCTTGCACGACTCCTAAATTGTCACATTGAAAAACAATGTCCTTGTCCTGAAAGCGCTGTGACCATAATTCAATGGCCACTATGATAGGGAAAAGTTCTAGAAGGACAAGGTTCCTGACCAAACCCAGCACCCGCCACGCAAATGGCCAAGCACCGACGCACCAATCCCCTTGGAAATAAGCACCGAACCCATAGCTACACGCTGCATCCGTTAACAAACGTAGCTCAATGTTAGAAACCGGAGGCATGGGCCAAATTCGCACGCCGTTAAAAGACCGCAAGAACGAATTCCAAACACTGAGATCTGCTCTAAGGTAACCAGATATTGGGATCCACTCTCTCGGTCCGCGCAAACCCACGGCCGCACATTCCAACCTACGACAAAATACTTTCCCCATCGGGATAACGCGGCACGTGAAGCGCAGAGACCCCGTTAGAGATTGCAACTGACGTAACATAAGGCGCCTTGCCCTAACCGCATCCCTTATGCGCAAATGTAGCTGTGCAATTTTTTCCTGGGGCAATCTACAGAGTCCAGCAACTGTGTCCACCTCAATTCCAAGGTAAGACAATTTAGAAATTGGGCCCTTTAAGATTTATCTGCTGCAATAGGAACCCCCAAAGAAGAAAATCAACGACGTCTCTGCAAGTGGAAGAATCCGCAGGATCCACTACAAGGAAATCATCCAAGTAGTGAGCCAAACCCGAATGCATGGTGCTTGAAACGACACACCAATGCATTTAAATGTTCTTGTTCAAACTAATCATCTTCAGTATTGTCATTCACACCTGAAATTGATCAGCCTGAATTCCCACTACATTTATGTTCATATCTTCAAAGAGAAGTGGGCACATGCTGTGCAGTGGAGGTCACAGCACCAAAACGAAACTAATGCTGACTGCAAAGCATAGGCTACCTTTACTGAAAGTTTGTCAGTAAATGACAGCCTATGTCTGTTAGCTTCAGTGCAAAACCGTCTTCTGCATTGCAGTCAGTGCTTAGGACATCTCCAACTGAAATTAACAGTGACTGCCAACTGGAGCTATTGTCAGTGAATCAGTGAATGCAGCCTAGGCTCCCTCCACAATCTCCAATAAAAAATAAAAAAAATAATTCAGGAACTCAGCACCAGTGAGTGTGGCCCAACGAGACATGGAGCGGGGGAGCAGGAAACTGCTGCAGACAATAGAGGAGAAGTGCCCCCTGCCAGGAAGTAACTGACTCCATTGTTTCCAGCAGTTCTACCCCTGGCTGTTGGACATCAATCATTAGTTGGAACAGCAAGCGCATGAGGTCATTATGGTCATTCAGCTGTGTTATTTGTTCACATAATTTAATTGAAGATAAATGTTAGAATGTATGTTATGATTTAGGCTTATTAGAAATAAAATAATAGTAACAAATGTTTTTGGCTTATGACTATGGCTTAGCTCCTCATCAGGCAGCATGGGGATTTCGTTATCGACCTTACTGAACCTGTGAATGTCCTGGGCATCAATAGCGTGTAATGCCAGTTTATCCACAGAAATCAGTTGCAATTCTTCAAAAGGCCCACCACCTGTTCTTCTTACATGGCACTTTTGGGCACAGAACATATCTTTCAGACATTTAAATTCTTGCTGTGGGGATGTTTTTCAGCGGCAGGAACTGGGAAACTAGTCAGGATAGAGGGAAAGAAGAATGCAGCAGTGTACAGAGACATCCTGCATGAAAACCTGCTCCAGAGCACTCTTGACCTCAGACTGGGGCGACGGTTCATCTTCGTCGGACAGCAATTTCGTAGCTCTGGATCAGGCCCATCGACCTTAAACACACAGCCAAGATATCAAAGGAGTGGCTTCAGGACAATAATGTGAATGTCCTTGAGTGGCCCAGCCAGAGCCCAGGCTTGAATCCAATTGAACATCTCTGGAAAGATCTGAAAATGGCTTTGCACTGACGCCTTCCATCCAACCTGATAGAGCTTGAGAGGTGCTGCAAAGAGGAATGGCCGAAACTGCCCAAAGATAGGTGTGCCAAGTTTGTTGCATCATATTCAAAAAGACTTGAGGCTGTGAGGTGCGTAATTGGCCTGACATGCGCCCTCCAGATGTTATGCTAGGGTTATGATAACAACAAAGTTCCATAATAGACCATTTCATAGGAAATGGGCTGTGCTTCCCCTCCGCCCATTAAAATAGGTGAAGGGGAAGCATGAAAAGTGTACAGTGTGGGAGGAGGATATCACACTGCTGCGGATCAGCTGTCGCACGGACCGCTGATCCGCACTACTGAGTTAATGCAGACTTATGGCACAAGAGAGGAGAGTGACAGGGGGCATGCACTCCCCTCTCTCTCTTGGACGTACAGACCCCCGCACGTACGGAAAACGTGCGTGGGTCTGGATACGGTCCATTATTATATTGTAATAAGTGGAGTAACTTTAATTTATTTTATTTGTGTATTTTATTTTTGGTGTCTAATATAGTTCTTTCTAGTTTTTTTCTTCTATAATATATCTCTCTTACACAACACAGTGCACTCAATATACATATACACATACAGTGCACCTTACATACATACATATACACACACAGTGCCCCCCACATACATATACATACAGTGCACCCCACATACATACATACATACATACATACATACATACATACATACATATACACACACACACACACACACACACACACACAGTGTACTCCACATACATACATACATACATACATACATACATACATACATACATACATACATACATACATACACACACACACTGCACCACACATACATATACACACACAAACAAACACAGTGCACTCCATGCACACACAGTGCATGTCCAGATACACATACACATAGTACACAGACACACACACACACACACACAAACAAACACAGTGCACTCCAGACACATATACATAGTGCATTCAATATACATACACACAGAGCACTCCAGAGATAGA